>JACEIK010004571.1:92443-114045 GCA_018107945.1 Datura stramonium | reverse complement strand
CGTAGTCCAGTCCCTGTGGGATCGATACTTGGCTTACTTGAGCCACTTACTACTTGTTCGACCACGTGCACTTGCGTGTAGTAATCCAGACAGCCGAACAGTGTCCTAGAGGTAGATGGGCTAACATCCATTGCTGCACAGATAGTCGCACTCCGGAATCAAATTCACTTTATTTACATGAACTTAGGGAAGTAACAAGCTCTGGTCAATGCAGTCCAGTAAGTCTGGTGTGAAGTTTGTGGTTGCAGTGAACATGCAGCGAAGACATGTGGTGCTAACGCAGATTCAGTTTTTTTGTAGCGAATTCACAATGGAGCAACAACAGCATTATGGCAACAATTACAACCCGAACTACAGAATCATCCAAATTTTTCATGGGATGGTAATAGTCACCAAGGCCAAAGTTCGAATAAGGGTCCCACAAAAATCAGGGGGCAAATTAGAATTTTTCACCCCAATTCAGAGGGAATAATGCTCCTACCCAGTCCAGCAACATTGAGGATATGCTGAAAACAATCATAGCTACCAAGCACAGATGGCGGCTGACAAAGTAAAATTGACTATCGACATGAAAAATCAACAGTTGGCTACAAAGGCATTGGAGATTTAGCTTGGACAGTTAGTTGGAGCCTAAAATACTTGACCTCGGGGTGGTTTGTCGGGTGATATAGACACCAATCCAAAGCAAGTGAATGCAGTAACCACTAGGAGTGGTAAACAGTTGACAGAGTTAGTGCTAGAAAGCCAGCACAAAAAGTTGTAACTATGGAGGAGGAGGTCGAGGAAATTGATAAAGAAGTGAAGATGGAAATTCTTTAGGAGTTGTGAAGTCACCACCACCACCCCCTTTCCTTTAGAAATTGAGGAAGCATAAGTGTGTGATTGAGATATTAATGTATAACGTAACACTCCTGTAAAAGTATAACGTGGATGTCGTCAATAAAGAACCCAACTAGGTTGGGGTCGATCCCACAAGGAATAAAGTTAAGATATAGAATAACGCTGGTATTTAAGCTTTTAAGTCTGTTATTTCCTAAAAATATGTTTTGTAAAGAAGTAAACATGTAAAAGTTTTGACAATTGGATTATTATCAAGATGAAGCAATTAACTAGGAAAGTGTTCCCCATGAATTCATAACTACTCCGGATTTTACACATATGATCTATCCCAATACTTGACTTGTAGAACTGATAACATAGGTTCATCCAAAGGACTGGTTCTTCCCTATTGGATCGCTATACTCAATTATCGGATTAGGTCTCTTGAGTAATTTCACTTTAAATGTTATCAATTAGTTCCAAATTAACTAACCTGCGATCGCAGCTCAAGTCATACAATGAACCATAAAGTTCAAGGTTTGTTATTATTCTCTTTTCCTAATCTCTACCTACTAGATTCAAGCAAGTACATAATTTGGGCAAGTCCTAACGTCGTGCTTCGGTAAGAAATGTTTAAGATTGAAAAGAATACAATACAAGCATTAGCATTGGTTTAGAATTACTTTTTGCAAACCCTAGTCTATTAATTCACCATAGTTCCCACAATCCTAGTTGTGGAGATTTTAGCCTCTCATGATTGTAAGAAAATAGTTTGCATTCATAGACGAAAACATAATTTAGACCTTGCAATGATGATTAAAAAGTAAACCCACTTGATTATTGCAAAATATCAATAAAGAACAATTCAAGAACAATGGAAGAATCAATGCAAGAAACTCTCCAAAAGTTGTTCTCAATATTCCCCAGAAGTTGAATACTAGTCAAAAGAATCGAAACTCTCTTTTTTAACAAAAAATAACCTAGAAAAGTATTTATACAAATAATTAGAAACCTTCCCTAAATTAATAAAAAAACTGATAAATTATTGTCGCCTTCACCTATGACTCGTACCATGATTGCATGGGATGTACCTCTGCTCATACAATATCTGGCAACCTCTAATTTGGCTAAGTATTGGAACTTGGTACAACTTGTACATTGATCTTACAAGTCGTACAATCCTGTCGTGGTCTGAATCTGAGAGTTTTGAAATCCTCTGAATAATTTCACGAGTGTATTGGTAATACTTCTACCTTCATCCTACACCTTGTGACTGCCTCTTGTACCTTGAATCTACCATTCCTCATTCCTTATGAACTTTACAATGGCTCTTTGGTATGGGCCATAGGTAGGTATCTGTGGTTGCTATGCGTACCAGGAGACTAACCTAGTGCAGCTTCTTTTGAAGTTTTCTACGACTGCCTTGGTAAGGCTTGTGCAAGAATGGTACGGCTTGTCCTAGGATGGTACGCCTCGTACCCTCAGTCGTAACTTGGCATTTTCCTGAAGCTCATCTTTTGAACTTTTCCATGACTCTTAGTAAAGCTTGTACCATGATTGTACGGCTCATACTAAGGTATGTACTTGGCCCTTTTCTGCACTCTTTTCACTTCTTTTACAGATTTCAACTCCGACACCTAATTTCCCTAAAAACAAAGCAAAAGTGCATCATATCCGTATAAACACACCTAAGATCATGCTTATTTCCTTAGTTTTAAATGTCAAAAGTGTTGTGAACCCACAACACATCAACACCCTCAACTTAAGACTTTTGGATTCCTCGGGCAAACTAAACTAAACTATAAGATGATGCTTAACTATAAAGTAAACTAAAAGACCTATAGCCATCACAACGACATATGCACAAAAAACATTATCAGCATTTGACCCCTTTCATTGAAACCAAGTCAACTATGCACACATGCAACTACAACTCATGACATTCAGGGATCAAGATATGGCATCTAACTATCAGCAGAGAATTAAGTTATCACTAGTGCTATTCATACAGGCAATTGGCAGAATGCAATACAAACCATGTACCCTCACAGCAAATGAAGTCCCTAAAACCAAAATATATATAGATATATGAAATTTGGGACTAATCAAGTAAGACTCTCACCCTCACAATAAAGTTCCAAATACTGCACATCAGATACCATAAGCTTGCCCTTATTTTTTCTACTTTGATTTTTTGGACAGTTAGGCTAGGATCACTATAGGACTTTTCTTGGCTTGTAATTTAGGCTTTGGGTTGGGCATGGTAGATATGGATATTAGTGACTAACCCTCCTTGACACTACACGACATTTCTTCACTTTACATTTTTTACCTCTTTCTTCTCCTTTCAGCTTTTTCCTCCCTTTTTCACCATACAAATCCAATGTTTGAGTGTGGTATATTTTTTTCATTGTTCTTCAACTCTTTTTATTTTCTTTTCAGTTTTATATTTCAGCTCCATTTATTCATTTTTTTCACACCACACCTCACTTTTCTTTGAATTTTTCTTTTTTTCACCTCCTCACAATCTACGCACCCCTACTATAGCCACTCTCAACTTAGGCATTTTACCTGAGTTGAGGTCCACAATTTCCAAGGAGGGACTGGGGCCAAACAGGTTCATTATAAACATGGGAAAGGTGAATGGGTAATCAAAGAAAAATAGTCAACTTTTAGCTAAAAATTAGGATCAAGGGATTCATTTTTATTTGGTTGGGTAATTTAAGCTAAAGTGGGCTAAATCAAAAATAGCCTATGATCCTTTCCTAACCAACTATCCTACAACCTATGTAAGGACCAACTGGGAAAGTTCTAGATTCTTTATACAGTATTGAACTAGGTAAGCATCCTCACTCGCTCACAGTACAGATTTATATTGATTCTATCTATCTGGTTCATGCACAACTAAACTACAACTACACATGCTAATATACTAAATGCCATACAATGATCCAAAGAAGTCATGCATTACAGTTAACATACACAGCTAGACACCAAAAATTTTCAAACAGGGTCATTTTTTCAACACTTCAAAACATGTGCATTTATTGGCTGTAAAGTACTCCTAACTACTTCTAGCTAAAAAAAAACACAAAAAACAAATCCTAAACATATTAGTTCTACTAGATAGCATGTTCGAGGAAAAAGAAACACGGAAACAAAAACCCTCGGATGAAAACCAAAACCCAAAAATCAGAAGTACACCCCCCAATAAAAATCATGTTTTATCCCCAAAGCATAAAATGTAAGAACTGGGAAAGGGACACACATGTGGCGCTCTAAGTGCTCCTCTCATCCTACGGAGGTAGGTGTGCAAGCACACTTCCTCTACTGCAGTTATGGAACTACAGGTGGTCAGTGCACTCAATGGTATCTCACTCAGCACACTCAACGGTATCTCACTCGGGGCAACAGTCACCCCCTCAACTGAACCAGTCGCCACAATGAACTAATAACCATCTCGAGCTGAATGTGGCTCACCCGAAAGGTCCTTTCCACCCCCAAGATCACTCGGGACAGTGGTGAAGCTCCCTGCTCCTCTGGCTCTCTCCTGAAACTCTGACATATGCTCGTTATGAGTTTGCAGGCTATCCACTACCGCCCGCTTGCGCTTTTCTTCCTCTTCTTCTTTGAGGACTCATCTTTAACTCCTATCGAGACCCTTTTCTTCCCTTTTCCTCTATGAAACATTGCTGGAGCCTAATATACCTCCAAATCTAACTCCTCATCTAGCTCAGCATCTAACTCCGAAATGATGGGGGCTACTAATATTGTCGGCTATCTAGACGATAACTCAGCTACTTGGCTCCACAAAGTCCTCAGCTCATCCCTCAAACTGCACGTGTCCAGCTATTCAACTTAGCGCTTATTAAAGTGTAGCTCGAAGCTGTCCAATCGGTTGTGCAAACCTCTAGCAGCCTCCTCTATCTCAGCCTTCACCCAAGTCTTGATATTCTCTATCATCATTTTGACCTTCTTCTCGGTCAGTGTCAACTTCTTGGAAAAATTTTGGAATAACTACAGTGGAACCAACATATAACCCGCTGAGGTCTAGCTTGATATGCCAAACAGAGATGCAGAAGAAGTACCAGGAGTTGCATCTGTGTAGTTGGCATCTCTCCATGCTCCACTGAAGTGAGGGCATCAATATGCTCGCCTCCAGATGACTGTAGTGGTAGGACTGTAGTACGTAGTCTAACCTGGCTAACCGAGTTTATGTCATCCCATACAAGGCCTATGTTCACAGTTCTATGGCCTCCGATCTAGAAATCTACCTCTTGGATCACCCTAAACACCTGTCTCTGTGCATTATCTTTACACGAGACTCTGGAATGGGATAGAAGTGCTCAACCCCATAGACCGGTCTCAGATCTCCTTCACTATCACTCTCAAAATGTTGATGGCGCATCTCGACATAATACACGCCGTAAAGTTGCTCTGTCTACACAGAGGATGTTTTCATTGACCATCGGCGCCAACTTATGGTGAACCAGTGTCTAGCAGGCCTTCGCTATATAAAGTTCAATGAGGCTTTTGTGGCTTGCTGACCACTAGTCACCTGCTCTACCTCCTCCTTAACCTCTACTATGACCCCAGCTAGCCATTTCACTTGGCTCTGTCTCTCCTCCAAACATAGCTGCTTTACCTTTTTTAGGGCTTCTACTCGGTAGTCGAACTCAGTTGTGGCATCTAGAGCTCTAAACTGTGGTCCATATAACATCTGAGTAATAGTCCACTCGAAGATTTCAACCATGCATCCCCATACCATGACACTATTGAGCTTAGGTTGTTCCTTCAATTTCTACCCAGCTTTTTCTGCTCCATCTTTGCCAAATAGTTGGCATAAAGCTATCGGACAATCTAGGCACTGTACTTTTTAGGAGTTTTAGCCATCCAATCGAACTCATAAAAGCTTAAAATCCACTTTATCTCCTCGACCTTGTTTAGTGAACTGGTTAGGATCCATGGTTCCTCCTGAATACTCCACCTAGGATGCTACTTGGAGGTGAGAGCAACACCCTACACATAGATCTCCTGAGCACTGGGTACATGCCACCTCATAGTCCAACTCTCTTGGGGCGGAGTCTACTTAGCTTTTTCCTCAGTAGATTCTTCCTCAGACCTAGCCTCATCATTACCATCTCCTGAATGGGCCACCTTAGACCCTTTCTTAACATTTGAGTTGTTATCGGACTCCTGAGTCTGATCACCCACTCCCTCCTCAGACTAGGGAGTAGTGGATGTAGCCTCAGCCTGAACCTTAGCCTACGCCCTAGTGGTATGTGGCTTGTCAGTGTCAGTTGTATCCACTTGGTATTCCTCCATCGAACCACTAGGGTTGTTGCTACTTGGTCGGAGTCTGAGGGCTCATCTTTCAATGACCTCCGAGCAGCAATTTCAACCTTGGGCCTCTTGTCTTGGGCCTTTTTGGTTTATTTCCTTTTGATTATCATTGTACCTATGGATAAAAAGGTTAGTATGTAAGATCTGAGAAAACGAAAGCAAAAATATCATCCTCAGTAATTTTTCACGAATTATCAGTACGAGTCATACCTAGGTGGTACAATCCGTACTAAGACTCATAGCATGTTAAGATACTGTCACGACTCCTTGGTATGACTCATACTAGGTTGGTACGGTTTGTACTAAGGGTCATATGAGTAATTCCCTGAAACTATGGTTCTCAGTATTTTTGTATGACTCGTGTTATGGATCGTAATTGGATTCTATGATTCATACTAAGGATTGTACTATTACTTTATGAACTTGACCCTTTTTTATTCTTGGTAAGAACACCAGGTACAACTCATAGTAAGATACCATGGGTCATACTAGGTTTCTACTACAGCTTCTAGTTAAAATGATTTGGGACAGTCCCAACAAGCCATCCTACAAGTCATAGTACAAGACCGTGAGTCGTAGGAAGGCTCGTGAAGCCTGTCCTCACCTTATTCAAGTCTAGTTGTACAGGTAAACATGATTTTGAATGGTTACTAAGAATTCCCCATCCCAACTATTCAAAATTTCACTAATGTTTCCTACCCAGTTAACCCCCAAACATGCTTGATACCCCGTAACTCATTATCTACAATCAAATTTCAATGTTTGATCATTCCTACCCAGTCAATACATACGCACAACTAGCCTCTGATCACCTTCCTCTTCCTCATGTTCATGAGTTTTGAGGAATTATAGTGTACATTCATCTGTCACATATCTTGACTTCCAAATAAGAAACATAAGCACATACTTGAACTTTGAAGTTCTTGCTCGACTTTTTGCTAGCTTCGGTTTTGGGATAGGAATTAAAATAGCTCGTGTAGATTTATTTTCATAGATTTGAGCTTCAACAATTTTAATCTTGAGTTACAGGTAATGGAAGATAGAATGGAATGGGTCGTGCTTTTTGTTTTCATGGGAGTTTAGGTCCGACAAATTTAATTTTAAATAGGTTTAGAGCAAATTGAAAAATCCAGGTCGAGTCAGGTCACTTTACTTATTTTTAGCCCATGACGACTCATACCACGAGTCGTAGGTCATACCTACAGCTCGTCCCCTGGACTTGTACAAGAGACTAAGAGAACTTTCCTAGAGACCTACGAGTGTGTTGTACTATCCATACCAAGGTAGCACAATCCATACCATGACTCATAGGTCAAAAATTTTGCACCTTCACACTTAGAATAGTTCACTATTATAGTGGATACTACGACTCATTCAAACGGGTACGATTTGTAATGACCAAATCGTAACATGAAATCATGCATCAGACCAGTCTCTACTTTCAATCATGGACAGTACTACAAGTCATACCATGGTCCTACGACTCGTACTAAGACTCATAGTACAATCTTGTGCTACAATTTTCACCCACCTATTTTAGGTTTCACCTGCACATTGAACACACATAAGTTAAGATACTTAGGTTGCCTCCCAAGAAGCTCTTAATTTAACATCGCGGCATGATGCAGTTGGTTTGGTTACTCAGACTTCACCAAACCACCTCATGGGTTGCCTCCCAAGAGGCGTCTGATTTAACGTCACGGCACGACGCAAGCCTCTTGACTACTCAGAATCATCCTCGATTGCTGACACAATCCTAAACTCATTGGGTTGGTTCATTGACTGGCAGATATTAAAGGTGACCTCCTCTTTATTCAACCTGAACTTTAACTGGCCAACCTCAATGTCTACCAAAGCTCTCCCAATGGCAAGGAATAGTCTCCCTAAGATAATGGGGACCTCAAAATTAACCTCGCAATCCAAGATCAATAAGTCCACTGGCAAGATGAACTGATCCACCTTAACTAGCACATCAATAAGGATCCCCACTGGATTTTTAACTGTGTGGTCAGCCATCAATAGCCAAATCATCATTAGTGTAGGGGCTCCCAAGCCTAACTGCCTAAACATAGGTAATGGCATCAACTTGATGCTCGCTCCTAAGTCACACAGTGCCTTAGTGAACTCAAAGTCACCAATTATACAAGGAATGGTAAAGGCACCTGGATCCTCTTTCTTCTGGGAAAGAACCCTTTAAGGCTATGGCACTGCAATGATGCAAGTTACCCACTGGTTCATATCTCATGGAACTCTTCCTAGTCACAAGGTCCTTTATAAACCTATCATATCCAGGTATTTTCTACAATGCCTCGACCAATGGTATGTTCACGGATAATTGTTTTATCATAGAGAGAAATTTCTGAAACTACCATCTTCGGCCTTTTTCTTCATCCTCTGCGGGAATGGTGGCGATGGTTGAGGGATAGCCCTATCAATCTGTGTGGCTCCTTGTTCCTTCTCTTTATCAGCTCCAGTCCCCTTTGCACTAACTGGAGTCTCAATCAACTCAACCTCACCTGTAAGATCATGGTCAGCAACCTCATCATCCTCATTAAGTTCGATCTCTTTCTGTCTTTCCATTGCAACTACAACTAGCAAGGGAGGATCAATAGTGGTCTTTCCACTCGTAGTCAACACATCCAAATAGTGACTATCCTTCTTTGGGTTCTGAACTGTGTTTCTAGGTAGTGTACCCTTCTGCCTTTGGTTCAGGGAAGCTGACATCTAAGCTAGCTGCTGCACTATTTGCCTAATCGTTGTACCGTGGGATTCAACTTTCTGGCCCATGCCATATATATCACCTTGAATATCCTTCAGCTAATCATCTGTCAATTTAGCCCTCTTGAGTATCTCAACCATCATATTCTCCAATTTTGAAGGTCCAGCCTCACCCTCACGAGAATTTGGAGGACCATATAAACCAGCACGATCTTTGCGGTAGCCAACAATCTTTCTCCATTCTCCTTCTCGCTCACAACTTCTACTCCTGTCCCTTTATCCATTCATGTTGTACTTGTCTTAATATTGGTTCCGACCTTGATTCTCAAAACCTTTGCACCAAGTGTCCTGCCTAGATCCTTGGGTGTTGGCCCAAAAACCCGCTACCTGTTTGTCCAAGAAGTTTGTCTCCTCCTCGAAATTTGACTGCTCAAACCCCGGCTCTTGGCCTTAAGCTCCAACTGCATTTACCTTTTTTGCACCAACACCCATAATATTCTTCGTGAGCAGGTCCAAGGATGTCCTGATGTGAGCTATCTCCTAATCATGCTCCTCCTCCTTTCTGCGTTGCTCCGCAATCATACCAATAACATATGTACCAGCAGCTACTTCTACTTCCCTAGTGTGCTAGGCCCTGTTCGTCTTGGTCACTCGATCAAGTGTGACAGCCACTTGCTCCCATAAGTGACCCATCAATGCTCCTTCTGCCAATATATCTGTCACAACCTTGGTGCTGTTGTTTAGAGACTTGTAAAAGATTTCCAACAAACTTTTATCGGGTATTTTATGATTTGGGCACTTAGTGAGCTTCTTTTTAAATCTAAATCATGTCTCATCAAGTTCCTCCATCTTAAGTTGGTGGAAACTATNTCCTTTAACTATAGCATCCTGGAGGGTGGAAAGAATCATTCCAAGAAGGCCGATTTAAGATCCCTCCAGTTGGTTATGGAGTTGTTGGGCAACTCCACAACCAAATTGTGCCCTCTCCAGCTAAAGAGAATGGGAAGAGTCTCAATCTTATAGTATCCTGGCTGACACCTGGTAATTTGTACACCTTGTATATACCAACGAAGTTCATTAAGTGCAGATTTGCGTCGTCAGCTGCATTAGCACTAAACACCCCTTTCATATTTAGTAGCTAAATCATGGTACTCGTGATATCAAACTTTGCTCAAACAGGAAAAGGTGGTGGTACGATGTCTCCTATTGACCCGACTTCATCAATATCTGGGTCACTATCATCATAGAATTGAGGAGCATATCTTTGGCCTCTATTGCCCCTTCCATGCGGCCAATATTCACTACCTCATCACGAGCATCCTCTACTTCCTGTAGTGCAGCTTTTCGAGCTATCTCACTTTGACGAGTTTCTTCTGCCAAACGGGCCTCTCTTTGCTCAGCATTTTCCATCCTGCGTAGTGTTTGCTCTAATTCAAGATCAAGTGGAAACAAAGGGTTTCTGCTTCGTCAAGTACTTGGCATTCACCAAGTGACAACCTGTGGGTATTAAAAACAAAATAAAATGTAAATGAGGAAAATAAAAACTAAAAGTTAAACACAAGCAATTACTCTAATCATAAGTTATATTCCATGGCAATGGCACCGCTTTTGATAACACTAAAATTATATTCCTGTAAAAGTATGGCAGACATTGTCAATTAAGAACCCAACTAGGTTGGGGTCGATCCCACAGGGAATATGGTGATGATATAGAATAATGCTGGTATTTAAGCTTTTAAGTATATTATTTCCTAAAGGGGTTATGTAAGAAAGTAAACACGTAACAGTATTGACAATTGGATTGTCATCAAGATAATGCAATTAACTAGGGAAGTGTTCCCCATGGGTTCATAACTACTTCCGGTTTTATACATGTGATCTGTCACAATACTTGACTTGTAGAACTGATAACATAGGTTCATCCAAACGACTGGTTCGTCCCTATTGGATGATTATACTCAATTATCGAATTAGGTCTCTTGAGTGATTTCACTTTAAATGTTATCAATTAGTTCCAAATTAACTATCCTACCATAGCTCAATTCATACAATGAACCATAAAGTTCAAGGTTTTGTTCCAAATTAACTATCCTACGACCGTAGCTCAAGTCATACAATGAACCATAAAGTTCAAGTTCATGCAATCACCATTGGGCAATCCATTATAGCTCGTGGCTTATGTGATCTTAGGGTGAGTGATCTTGGGCGTATTTATATGACCAAGCTTCGTATTTTCACTCCATGCAGGAGCCTAATTGAGGATAATATTGACGTATTCATGTATGTTTTGGGTAATTATGTTTTTGTACTAATAAGTGTGATGTGATTATTTGCAGGTGGATAAGAAAATAAATTCATGGTGATGTGGCGGATGAATCTCGTACTTGAATTATGGAACTTTCGGAGATCTTTAAAAAATGATTTGGGAAGTCAAGTCCGTGTCACGGAGGAGATATTCCACGTTGAGCTCCGTGTTAATAATTCAAAAATGCCACTTTCCAGTGAACCTCCGCGATAGCTCCATGTCACGGAGCTATTTCTCCGCGAGCTCCGTGCCACGGAGCTAGTTTATCACTATGAAATTTTTCACCTGTAGAAATAGAACACTTTGACTTTTATTTTTCAAGATCTGAAATATTGGCAAGAACGTAGGAAACAGCAATTGAGCTGAAAAAATTACTAAGGTTATTTCTCTTCTCTTTTCTTCAAAATTTCAATTTTTCCGATGTTAGAAACTTGTTTAAAGATGTTTAATCAACAAATGAGTGGATAAATTACCTAATTCTTAGGTTAAGGCTATTTGTATGATTGTATACTTTTATTTTATTTTCAACTGAATGTTCTTCTCTCTTGAATGGTTGTTTTCAATTCCTGCTTTTGGTATTTTAATGTTTGGACAACATTGAGATAAATTTATAACCTTAATTCGAATCACTCTTTTTGGGTATCCTGGAGAAGCAGGCCCTCTTGGAAAAGAGGTTCGAGGCGGAATTATTAGGGTAGAACGAGGAATAGGGGAATATGTTCTTATCTTTGCTAGAAATTGAAGGTGAGATTCGTGTGCATGATAGAAATATACTTGTAATACCATATTTGGTTGACAACGGAAACTAATTAGACTAGACCTAAGATGAGTTATTGCATCTCAAATTGAAATGTGTAGTTGCAAGGTTCATAATTAGGCTATTGACTAGAGGTTCGGAAGACCATAGTCAGACTTAAAGTTTCCCAACCATCAACTCGATAGAGAAGACAGCTGAAGAAAAATATAAGTTTTACATGACTGCATTCCATGCCTTAACCTTATACTATTCTTGCTATTGTTTCAATCGATTTTCTTAGCTTCATTTAGTATTACTTCTTATATTATCAATTGTCAAACACCTAATTCATTGTGTCACTACACACTTGCGTAGATTAATTGTGAATACTAAAATAGGAAAAATCACTAAGTTATAGTCCCTGTGGGTTCAATATCCGGCTTGAAAGAGCCATTATATTACTTGTACGACCAGGTGCACTTACGTGCGTTTGGGCGACAACAAGTTTTTGGCGCCGTTGCTGGGGACTGGCAACGTTAGTGAAATTTTTGAGTTTTAGTTTTGCAAATTTTGTGCAAGTGTTGATAACTTGATCTTAGCTGCTATCCTTGCAGGTACAGGGCAATTTCTGAATGTTGGCAAGGAATAAAGAATTGGTGGACCCATTTTTGGAGCTAGAAAGACAGTTTCATTTGCAAAGGAGAGAAGCTCTCGAAAGGAAGTTGTAGTTGCTACAGAGGGAAACTCTGGAACAACAACAACATCCACAAGTTAGGCAGGCAGAGTTATTGCCTGAAGTAATGGCAGCAAGACCAGTACGCGAGGTGGAAATCCCACACGCGAATAATGTTACCTCTAGCATCCACAGGCCGGAGCCAGGAGGTAGATTTGAGCTGAAACAGAACATGGTGCAGCTATTGCATACTAGCGGACAATTCACAAGGTCTCCCTCATGAAGACCCACAGCAGCACCTACAAAATTTTCTATCAGTGACAGATATATACCCACAGGGTATCATCAGATTATGTGAGGCTTACATTGTTCCCGTTTTCCTTGTTGGGGGAAGCGAAGAGTTGGCTAAAGGCTGAACCACCTAACTCTATTACCACTTGGGATGATCTGGAAAAGAAATTCTTAATCAAGTTCTTTCCTTCGGGGAAGACAACAAGGCTTAGAAGTCAGATTCTACGTTTCAAACAAAGAGATGGTGAGAACCTATACAAAGCTTGGGAGAGGCTCAAGTCTATGTTGAGACATTGTCCTCACCATCGTCAGTCAAATGATGTGTTGGTGCATACCTTTATAGAAGGCTTGGAGCCTCACACCAAAATCCTATTAGACTCTACATCTGGTGGGAAAGCTTTGGAAAAGACGTATGAGGAGTTGTATACACTGTTGAACCATATTTCTCAAGGCAACCCAGAATGGAATGCTGACACAACCCGAGGTGTGGTGAAGAAAGTGGCAGGTGTCTTGGAGGTAGACGGACTCACAGCTATTGCAGCACAGATATCTGCATTACAAAATCAGATTAACACTCATTTCAGTAACAGGAACCTAGGGCAGCCACCAGCTCTAGTCAATGCAGTCCAGCAAGTGTGGTGTAAAGTTTGTGGAGCAGTAAGCACTTAACTAATACATGTGGTGCAAATCCAGGCACAGCTTACTTTGTTGGGAATGCGCAAAGGGGCAACAATCATCAGTAAGGCAACAATTACAACCCCAACTAGAGGAACCATCCAAATTTTTCATGGGGCGGTAATAGTCACCAAGGGCAAGGCTCGAATCAAGGTCTACACAGAAACCAGGGAGCACATCAGAATTTCCAGCCTCAATTCAAAGGGAATAATGCACCTGCCCAGCAACATTGAGGATATGTTGAATACCATTGTAGCCAACCAAGCTCAGATGGCAGCTGACAAGGTGAAATTGATAGCTGACATGAAAAATCAACAGTTGGCTACAAAGGCTTTGGAGATTCAGTAGGGAAAGCTAGTTGCTGCACAGAATACTCGACCTCGGGCCGGGTTGTCAAGTGATACAGACACCAACCCCAAGAAGGTAAATGTTGTCACCACCAGGAGTGGAAAACAACTGAAGGAGTTGGCAACAGAAAAGCCAGTACACCAAGCTAAAACAACAGAGGAGGCCGAAGATAATGATAAGGAAGTGGAGAGTGGAGAGCCAACAGAAACTGAGAAGTCACCACCACCACCACCATTCCCGTAAAGATTGAGGAAGCATAAGGAAGAAGCATGCTTCAAGAAATTTATGGAAGTATTGAAGCAAATACACATTAATCTTCCTTTGGTAGATGTTTTGCAGGTAATTCCTAAGTATTCCAAGTACATAAAGGATATTGTGGAAAATAAGAGCCGACTGATAGAATATGCCACCGTTGCACTTACTGAGGAGTGCACTTCTCGGATATAGAATAGATTGCCTACAAAGCTCAAAGATCCGGGAAGTTTTACTATCCAGATTACTATTGGGCAATCCATTAGAGCCCGTGGTTTATATGATCTAGGAGTAAGAATTAACTTGATGCCTACCTCTGTATTCAAAAAGTTGGGTTTGGGTAGTCCAAGACCCACCACGGTGATTTTGCAGCTAGCTGATCGCTCATTGGCGAGGCCCGATGGAATTGTGGAAGATGTGCTAGTGCAAGTGGGCTCCCTTATTTATCTGATAGATTTCATAATCCTTGATTTTGAGCCAGACTCGGAAGTCCCATTTATTTTGGGACGTCCCTTTTTGGCAATCAGACGAGCTCTAATAGATGTAGTTGTGGGGCAGCTAACAATGAAAGCTCATGACAAGGTAGAAGTATTTGATGTCTACAAAGCCGTGAAGCTACCTGCTATTTATAAAGAGTTGTCATCCATTACTGTTATTGAAAAAGAGTCCGCACTTCAGCTTATTGGCCCGAATGATCACTAGGAAAGAGCTTTGGTGGGACATGATAAGTTCGGGGATGTGGCAACTTATGAAATGGTGCAAGCTTTGGATGAGGCCAAAATGTTCTTTCGAAAGAAGGAGTTTGAGCCCTTATAGAGGTCCTTAGAGCCTCCAACCAAGCCATCAATCGAGGAGGCCCCCAAATTAGAGCTGAAAGCATTGCCTCCACACCTTTAGTATCTATTTTTGGGAGAAGCTGACACATTGTCGGTCATTATTTCATCAGGAATAACAAATTCACAGGTTCAAGAAACATTAGTGGTTCTGGAAAGGAGAAAGAGAGCCATAGGATGGAAAATGTCAGACATCCGTGGAATTAGTCCAGCTTTCTGCATGCACAAGATATTAATGGAGGAAGGATCCAAGCCAATTTTACAACATCAAATGAGGTTGAACCCAGTGATTAAAGATGTAGTGAGGAAGGAGGTGATTAAGTGTCTAGATGCCGGGGTGGTATATCCTATCTCTGATAGTGAGTGGGTCAGCTCGGTTTAGTGTGTCCCAAAGAAAGGGGGCATGAAAATTGTCACTAATGAGAAGAATGAGTTGATTCCCACTCGCATAGTCACAGGATGGAGGATTTGCATGGATTACAGGAAATTAAATAAGGTTACCCCAAAATATCACTATCTTATACCATTCATTGACCAGATGTTGGACAAACTTGAAGGCCAGGAGTATTATTGATTTTTGGACGGCTATTCTGGATATAATCAAATAGCTATAGCCCTAGAAGATCAAGAGAAGACCACATTTACCTGTCTCTATGGGACATACGCTTTCAAGCGTATGCCCTTTGGGTTATCCAATACACCATCCACTTTCCAATGATGCATGATGGCTATATTTCATGACATGGTGGAAGACTATGTTGAGGTATTTATGGATGATTTTTCTATTTTTGGTAACTCGTTTGTTGTATGTTTGCAGAATTTGGACAGGGTCTTGGCTAGGTGTGAAGATACAAACCTGGTGCTAAATTGGGAGAAGTGCCACTTTTTAGTCAAGGAAGGCATAGTCCTGGGCCACAAGGTGTCACAGAGCGGCTTGGAGGTTGACCGTGCCAAAGTAGAGGTGATTGAGAAGTTACCACCCCCAGTGTCTGACAAGGGTGTCCACAGTTTCTTACGACATACTGGGTTTTATAGACGGTTCATTCGGGATTTCTCAAAAATTTCCAGACCAATGTGCCAACTACTGGAAAAAGATGTGAAATTTGATTCTGGAGAAGAATGTGTTAGTTCTTTTGAGGAGCTAAAGAAGAAGTTGGTGGAAGATCCCATTTTGATGGCTCCTGATTGGGAACGCCCGTTTGAGCGATGTGTGATGCTAGTGATGTGGCTGTGGGTGCAGTATTGGGGCAGAGGAGAGAAAGTATTTTTCACTCCATATACTATGCTAGCAAAACACTGGATGCTGCTCAGGTGAATTATACTGTCATAGAAAAGGAGATGTTGGCGCTTGTTTATGCATTTGAGAAATTCAGCTCCTATCTGGTTGGGACAAAAGTGGTGGTATACACAGATCATGCGGCCATTCATTACCTATTCAACAAGAAGGATGCTAAGCCCAAGTTGATTCGGTGGATATTATTGCTGCAGGAGTTCGACTTGGAAATCCACGACAGGAAGGGCAGCAAAAATCAGGTAGCAGATCATCTCTCACGACTAGAGGACAGGTCACATGTGAGTGATATTGGGTGCATCCGAGAAGAGTTCCCTGATGAGCAACTCTTGGCACTGAGTGTGGCGGAACTTCCGTGGTATGCGGACATAGTGAATCTGATAGTAAGTGAAGTGTACCCACCAGAAGCCACCACTCAACAAAAAAAGAAGCTGAAGCATGAGTTCTAATTCTATATGTGGGATGAACCATATCTATTCAAGCAAGGGCCAGATCAAGTGATGAGACGGTGCATTCCATAGAGTCAAGTAGTAGAGGTGTTGAGAAGTTGTCATTCCTCACCTTATGGAGGTCATCATGGAGGAGAGTGCACTGCTCATAAAGTGCTCCAGTCTGGATTCTTTTGGCCAACTTTATTCAAGGATGCAACAGCATATGCCAAGTCTTGGGATCAATGCCAGAGAATGGGGACAATCAGCAGGAAACATGAGATGTCGTTGTATAACATCTTGGAAGTCGAGGTGTTCGACGTGTGGGGGATAGATTTCATGGGGCCCTTTCAACTGTCATTTGGA
Organism: Datura stramonium; assembly: GCA_018107945.1. Lineage (NCBI taxonomy): Eukaryota > Viridiplantae > Streptophyta > Magnoliopsida > Solanales > Solanaceae > Datura > Datura stramonium. Next base: position 96,967 of record JACEIK010004571.1, on the reverse strand, counting down.
AATCAATATATTTTGGTAGCTATATATTATGTTNAAAAGCTCGAATCACTAAATATATATACGTCATTTGGAAATCAATATATTTTGGTAGCTATATATTATGTTTCCAAATGGGTTGAGGCCACAACTTTTCCCACTAATGATGCCAAGGTATTGGCCAAGTTTTTGAAAAAGCAGATTTTTACCAGGTTTGGCACCCCACGAGCCATTATTAGCGACGGTGGTTTGCAGTTTGTTGACACTTGGTTCCAGAATTTATTGGCTAAATATGGAGTTTGGCATAAGGTGGCTATAGCATATCACCCTCAAACTAGCGGGCAGGTAGAAGTATCAAATAGGGAAGTCAAGCAGATTCTACAAAAAACTGTGAATGCTCAACGAAAGGATTAGGCAAGCAAATTAGATGATGCTTTGTGAGCGTATAGGACTGCCTACAAGACTCCATTTGGGACTTCACCTTATCGGTTAGTTTATGGGAAGGCCTGTCACTTGCCTGTGGAGCTTGAACATCAAATGTATTAGGCTGTGAGGAAGCTGAACATGGATCCAGAGTTAGTTGGAAAATGGAGGTTGTTGCAATTGCATGAGCTAGAAGAGTTTCGATGGCATGCTTATGAAAGTGCTAGGATATACAAAGAGAAGACCAAGAGGTGGCATGACAAGCATATAGTGCCTTGAATCTTCGAGCCTGGACAGATGGTGTTACTATTCAACCCTCGGTTGAAATTATTTCCAGGGAAGTTGAGATCTAAGTGGTCCGGACCATTTGAGGTGGCTAAGATGACCCCATACGGGGCAGTTGAATTGTGACAGGAAGATAAAAGTGCCACATTCTTTGTTAATGGTCAGAGGTGTAAGCATTACTGGGGTGAGGGCGTTAATCGAGAGAAGACGTGTATCACCTTATCTGATGACTGAATGTGAGTTGGATCGTGCCATGACGGTAAATCAGGCGCCACACGGGAGGCAACCCGTGAATGTAATGTAATAGTTAGGATTTAAATTTTAAAAAAAAAGGTCGTGCCACTACTAAAACTACGGTGCTGGGTGGGAGGCAACCCACTATTTTCTAACTTATGGGTGTTTTTGGATGATTTGTAGGATTTAAAGGATGAACAGATTGCAGGAGTAAAAGTTAAGGTTGGAATTGCAAAGGTAAGTGAAAAGGAGAATTTGGCCCAAATAGCGAAGGTGCGCGATGGCCCAGTGGCACGGAGGCTGAGCTCCGCGATAAGCACCGTGCCATGCAGACATGTTAAAAATATGGCACGAGAAACCAGTGAGGGTGCGCGATGACCCCGTGGCACAGAGCTACAGCTCTACGATAGCCTCCGTGCCACGTTGAGGTGTAAATCCCGATGGGTCACACTTAAAAAACCGAGTCAACCTGTCAGAAACCCTCACTTTTTAACCCCAAAAGCAACCTTTCAGCCCCATTTTTCACTCCTCTCCGCGACAAAACTCCCAATCCCCCTCCCCTCTTGAATGTGACACAGAAAAGGGCCTCAAGAATCACCCCTCTGCATAAAACTCAACTTTACAGTTATGTTTTAGTTTTCTTCTTCCTTTCTTATGTAAATTCTTGGCATGAACATATGGGTAAGCCAAGGTCAACCCTAATTCATGTGAACTCGGTAGAAATAAGTTTTTGCTTGTTAATCATGCCATTATTTGATGATAATTGATGCTTGCACTTGATAATAACATGTGTTCTTGAATTTGACATAGAAATTAAGTGTGGGGTGCTTGATGGGTTTAGGGAAGAAGAAAAGGGGGAGTGAAAAATATAAATTGGGAAATTCATGCTTTTGTTCCTGAATTAGTTTTGCAACGAGTGTTTGGTTGTGCACATTAGGAGAGGATAGCACTGTTGGGCTATAACATGGGAAATGGAAATTATCGGGTAAATGTGGGCATGTAAAAATTGTAAGGTCCTGATTGAAAGTTCCCAACTACTTAAAGTCTGAGTAAAGCAGTAATAACTTCATGTAAATGCTTGTTTCCTGAGTTTGAGTTATTCAAGTGTGCGAAGTCTAAGTAGTACACGATAATTGCCAAGTTTAATATCTCAATGCAAAGTGTCTTCAGTGAAAATGTTGTATAATGTTGTGTTTTCTCAATCTTGTCAGTGTGTTAATTGTGTTGAATTGTGGGAGAAACTAGTCATTGAAGTGTATAGAAGGGGAAGTTAGAGTACCCAAATGACTATGACTAGTGAAACCACGCTAGAAACTAAGTGTGGGGTAATCAACTGAAGCCCTTCCCTAGTGTTGGCTATCCATGTTAATTACTGACGAATTTTGTCTGTGTTTTGGCTTAACAGGAACAATGTCGGCTATATAGGACAAAGGAAAAGGTGTCTCGGCCTTCGGCATGGGCCAAAAAAGGTTCTGACTAGGAGCAGCTATGCCAGCAGCCCCACCAGTTCTTAGGGGCCAAAAAAGGTGGTTCGGTACTAGATGGGTGGTGGATGAAGGTAAAAGTGGTATGCAAAGCATAAGGAGTCAAAATACTTCCCATAGGAGCAAATTGACTAGGAGAGTTTGGCACAGGATTTCCCCGGGATACTGCAAAGGATACACACCTTGGGCATGGAATTCATCTTTAATGAGCCCAAGGAGTGTAATTTACACATGGTGTGGGAATTCTACGCGAATTGGGACCCCACTCTTCGTAGCCACACAACCAAGATTCGGGGGAAGGTCGTTTCCTTTGAGGCACATCACTTAAACACCATCTTAGGGACACCTGACACAAATCCACATCCACTCCGCCAACTGAACAGCACCCCGCCATATACTGATATCCAACACACATTATGTGTCCAGAGATCAATGGCCAGGTGGAGTCACCATAAAGAGAAAGGGTACTACCAAACATTTCCCTATTCACAGATGAACAGGAAGGCCCGAGTTTGGCTAAAGATTGTCTGCACCTACCTCATTCCTGGGGTCCATATGACTGATGTCACCAAAGATAGGGTCCGCCTGGTATACTCCTTGATGAAAAATGTGGAGATTAATGTTGGGGCGGTGATCATATCAGCCATGAAAAAGGCAAGGCTGCATCAGGGGCATAGGTATGGGTTTGGCGTTTTACTCACCACCTATCTCAAAAGCCAGGACATTGAAGAGGAGGCTCTAGACTACATACCAAGGGTAGAATGGCGCGTTGTGGATGTGACCAAGACTAAGGCGCCAGACACCACATACGGGCCAGTTCTCACATTAGCCAAGCGACACGCTCAAGATGAAAACTATGCAGCCCAGATGTTTGGATTACAAATGCTATAGTTGCGCATTGGGGGACGGCCCACAACAGAGGATGAGCTGTGGCAAGTGTACATGGACTACCCGATGAATGAGCATGCTAGAGCCATGTGCAGGATTGGCCCATCGTTTGTAGAGCCGGTGGATGATGATGTACCCACCAATGAGGAGAGGTGTCGGGAGGACTCATACATTGAGTCAGATGAGGAGGAGGAGGAGGAATCTGACCCTGGTGAGGAGGCCTTTGCACCGAATGAGGAAATTGAACCAGTTGCTTGATCAGGGAGTCTTTGCCACCCTAACTCTATTTTTGCATTGATATGTTACAAGCACTTAGGACAGTGCTCATTTTAAGTATGGGGTGGTTATTTTGTGTCTGTTTATTTATGTGATTCTCTGACTGTGGCATGTCTAAACTGGTAAACTAGACTCTATGGCATGTAATTTGTGGCTAGGAACAAGATGTGGTACTCGGTTTGTAATAGCTAGTAAGCTTATGTGTTTCTGTTCTTATGTTGTACTGTTTCTTGTGATTATTTTTCATGTTTATTTTTTTCTTGGGTTTCTCGACCTTTGTTTTGGTACTTTTCCCGAGAATAGTCCCTTTGAACTTAATAGGATTTGTTTAGTCATAGGTAGAGAATGTTCCCTATGATGGATGGATGACGACTGTCTTAAGGGAAATTAGTCACTTCTAGGAATTAAAATCATCTCTATTGGGCTAAAGCACGTCACTTGGTTAGATGCTAGACTTCATAGAATATACATTTGAACAAGCAAATAGTGAGGAGAAAATGGTAGGATCACATAGGTCGTGGTGTTTAACTCTAAATTGCAAAACTGTAGGCTTAATTGTGTTTGTCACTCAATATGGATGAAATCATAAAAGGGGTCTAAGAAACCAAATGTGAGCCTCTATTCCATGTGTGGTGAGAACTAGTTGTATTTCTTGTTAATTAACGTCTAGAATTTGCCTTGCGTGTACGAAAAGTTGAAAGTGGCATTAAGCTTAGCGGATATGATTAAGGCACTTCTTTGTGACCCGATTTAGTTGACTCATCTCATTCATTGTCCCTTACCTTGATGATTGTCCCTAGTGAGCCCCGTTTGAGCCTTTAGCCTAATTTTATTGGAACAATGATCTTGGGCAAAATGGCATGCCCAAGGGATACTTTACAACTTAGTTTTGTCTTGTTTATCTACTTATTTATATACATTCTCATGTAATTTTATGTAAATGTGAATATATATACTA
>JACEIK010004571.1:0-19084 GCA_018107945.1 Datura stramonium | reverse complement strand
TCATAAGTAAGGCATAAGCTTCTTTCTTGCACCCTTTTAAGTCGACCCCAAGCTGTTGACTTAATTTGATCATATTGGAATGAACCCATGTAGTTGCTTTTGTAGCTAAGTCTTCTTCTTGTGAGCTGCTGAATGCTAACACTCAATTCAATGAATCTATAATTAGAGGCTGAGTGTATTCATATTCACCTTCATTTACAACTCAAATCGTTTCTTTTCTTGGCTTTTTCTCCTTATTTCTTTGTTTGTTAATCTCACATTAAAAATCTGAAATATGTTCAATACATTACTAAATTAAATGAGGATGACATTTAAGAAAATAAAAGATGAAAAAACATAAGTTGTCAAGACCTTTCATTATCCATGTATAACCGTTCATTTTCTCCAACTAAATAAATTAAGGAAACAAATGGTCTTGCAAGCACTATTAGGTCTTTGAACTAATTAGTTATAAGCCAGTATTGAGCTTTATAAAACTCATAAGAAAGATTTGAGGTTCCAAAAATTCGAATTCTTCTGTTGGAAGATAAATCAGCTTTTAGGTAAACCATTATATGTATCGTATTTAGATATAATCGAGTGTTAATGTTTTTTCCTCAATTTTTGTACAATCGAAATCAGGTATATGATGGTAATTTTCACAATTTATTGTACTTGAGTCTTCCATAGAGAGTTTCATTAGTTTTGTACATGGGCTGATGGAGATGTAATGAACACCTTATTTCATGTTTGTCTCTAATTTAACAGTGATAGATAATTTCTACTGTGTATAATTATTTACTCAATTCATTTTAATAATATTAATATTATGTTACTACGTCATGTGCTATAAGACTGGACGACATACACGTGTCGAGAGACTAGTAGGATCTAACAGATGCGATAGATACCTGCATAGAGCTGTCCAAAATTCTCTTCCAAGGGAGAAATTATGTTGCGATACATATGGATTCATGAGAATTTAGATCATCTTTTTTCTTTTGTTAATACTTCAAAACCATTTTGTCCAGGACATTGAATTGTCAAAAGAGATAAATGAATCCTTCAAGCAATCTTCCCAAGCCAGAACAAAACTCCCAACAGGGATCGAGATGAGTGTCCATGTTTTAACGATGGGGTAAGTTGATATCAAAGAATTTTCTGATTTTTGTGGTCTGTATTTTCAGAGTTAGAAGTTCATTGCTGGTTGTGCTACAGGTACTGGCCAACCTACCCCCCGATGGATGTTCGTCTTCCTCATGAACTCAATGTCTATCAGGTTTGGCACCATGTTGCTTATATTTACTTCCTCTTGACACCATTTAATGTTTCTGTTCAGTTTACATTTTGTTATGCTGGGCCCCATGCTGCAGGATATTTTCAAGGAGTTCTACTTGAGCAAGTACAGTGGTAGGCGTTTGATGTGGCAAAATTCATTGGGCCATTGTGTTCTGAAAGCTGAATATCCGAAAGGAAAAAAGGAGCTTGCAGTTTCTCTGTTTCAGGTTGGTATTTTATAGCATTATTAGTATAACAGTATTCCTTTGCATAGTATTTAAGTTAATGGTTTAGTGACCTGTATCCTCTTGCTGCAGACTGTTGTTCTGATGCTTTTTAATGATGCGGAAAAGCTTAGCTTTCAAGATATCAAGGAAGCAACTGGAATTGAGGATAAAGAGCTGAGAAGGACTCTACAGTCTCTTGCATGTGGAAAAGTCCGTGTTCTCCAGAAGGTGTGGGGTCATTGCTAGATGGAGATTTTTCTTTCTTTTCTCGTATAACAATCTTATATACTGATTCTTGTGGATGCTGCTGGAAAAAATATCTTATAGATTCCAAAAGGAAGAGATGTGGAGGACGACGATACCTTTGTGTTCAATGATCAATTTACTGCTCCACTTTATCGTATAAAGGTAAGTCCCTCTATTGATCATGTATAAAGGAAAGTCCTATTTGGTGTTTTCAGATAATGCCATCTCCTCAAAGACTGAAGTGATAAAACTTAAGAGTGTCTTCTCCTCAGAAAGAGAAGAAAAGAAGTGTTCTATTGACAAATATGAGATAAAGATGTGATTGGTATTTTGGTACAAGTGATTTGCTATTCCTGCTAGACATGTCAAAGCTAACAATAAATATGTATATACAGGTAAATGCCATCCAAATGAAGGAAACAGTTGAGGAGAACACAAGCACCACTGAGAGAGTATTTCAGGACCGACAATACCAGGTTTGCTCATCTATGCTCATCTATTTCTACTCTCTACTTTAATATTTCAGTTTCTTTCACAGCCATAACTACTCTCAAGCAAATAGAACTTGCTGTAGCATTTTTAACAGACAAAAGATTTATGCTTTATTTAATAGATTGCATCACAAAATTGTCTTTTAACTACATGTTATATCTATTTTACTGCACTATTTTACTGCTGGTATATTCCGATTATATCTAAGGCCAAAAATAGTCAGAAAAAGGACATGGCTGCTGAAACATTTAAGGGAAATTTTCATACTTTGTTTTTTGATGTTGATTTTTTTCAATCTTCTCTGCCTACATGTGCAGGTTGATGCTGCTATTGTTAGGATAATGAAGACCAGAAAAGTGCTGAGTCATACCCTTTTGATAACTGAACTCTTTCAGCAGGTAATGGAACTTTTCACCTTCTTGTGTTAACCCAGTAACTGTTAATCCTTGAGCTGGGAATGGATCTGGTGCCTACTCCCGCTCCCACCCTGTGGATTCAGATGCCCAAACTCCGCATGAGGTTGAGAATTATTACTTGCATGCGAATGGTCTGGAATCAGAAATAGGATTAGCTGATAGGTGTTGAAAGCTGAGCACAATAGGGATAACTGATGGGACATAGAAAGCTGAGCACTTCTATCAATTAATTTAAAGTACTAATACGTGTCCTTGGGGGTTGAAGAATTGGAGTAATAATCTTGGTAACCAATCTTTGTAAAAGGTGATACCAGGTGAATTCTTCCCTTTGTCCAAGTTTTGGGTGGTAGAGTTATGCTGTACCTGTTCTAGTAGTAATCAATTGATTAGTCGAGGTATGTAGAAACTGGTCCGAAGACCACTGTTATTCAAAGAAATATGCCTACCATTTTCACCTTAGATGTAATGTCATTCTGGGTTTTTGAAACAGCAAAAATTTATTATGAAAGCGTAATAGGAAAACAACATTGATCCTTTTAGTATGCCGGCGGCAGACATGTATTGTAAATCTGAGCACGAGTTAATTTGTTCATAGTGAACTTAAATAATAAGAAGCCTTCAGTTCAAAGTACAACCATAAATTTGTTCGATTCCAAACAGCAACCTCTATCATTCTAAAATGGAAACAGCTACCTCTTTCTTGTTCACCAAAACAAATATATAATTATGCTTTTCCTGATGAAAATAGATATCGATGAAAAGATAACAGGTAATGTTGAGGATTAGAAAATCTACTAGACGAAGAAATGAAATGAATCCAAACCATTAGAACGCATAAAGCTAGTTGTTTACCTAACTGCAAGGTAAGACAATGTCGTCTAATTCACTAAAAGGCCATCGCGTCTGGACTTATAAGTTTGAGAGAACCATTATCATGTTGGAACAATATGAGTATCAATGAAATCAGCTAATACAATTGACTGAATCACCGTAGGCAAGGAAGATTCAGTAGTATTTTTGAAATCAGCTATTTGCCGAAGTAATTTTCATAATTTGTCTTCTACATCTTTTTTTGGGGGGGTTCAACTGTTTTCACCTTGTCAATGGTGAGTGTATGTTTGATCCAATTCATCTTCAGCTTGGTTTGCACTTTTGCTTAGTTTGATGATGAGAAGACTTTCCTATCTAATTATCAAGGCTTTATTGTTGTCAATATGATTCAATGAGTATATTGATAGTTAGGATAGGAATTATGTTCTCATGTACACCTAAAACAACAATATTATGACTGAGTGTTTTTTTACTCTTTTGTTTGTTTGTTTTGATAAATGTAACAGTTATATTAAGATCAACAGGTATTCTACACCAGAAAGTGTGTAGTCCCCTTCAAAAGTATGCCACTTACAAGATGGAACCCTATGTGTTAAGAAAAGACACAACGAAGTGTCAAGAACATCAAAAGTATCTTCAGTTTGTACTACCAATTTCTGTTTACACCAAAAATAGTAGAGACCCTTTTTCCAAAAAAAAAAAAAAAGAAAAAAGTAGAGACCTAAACAATTCATTTTCAACTTCTGAATGTTGCATTCCTTGCCCTCAAAACATCTCTAATTCCTTTCTGCCCAGACAGACCACCAAATACAAGTTGGGATAATATTCCATCTCTCTTTTACCTGCAATACCATCACTGTTCCAGCAATTTCATAGTGCTTGATTCTTCTTAGCATCACCCATTTTATCTTCCTCAAGTTTATTAAGATTTTCCATAACTGATTGTCCATTTACGATGCAAGAAAAGATGGCTAATTGTCTCTGCCTGTTCATTACAAAGGTAGCATTTGGAACATAGTTGTATGCCTCTCTTGATCAACTTTTCATGTGTCAACTTTTTCTTTGGCCAATAGCCAGGTGAAGCATGCTACCTTGTAAGGTACTGTAACTTTCCAGATCATCTTCCATAGCCAAGAGCCACCTAGTTGTTGCAAGAACTGAGATCTTATAAGCAGAATATATACATAGAACTTCCCTTTGTTGTCAGTTTGACTGTAAATAAAGCGTGTGTTGTCATTTCATTTCAAGCTATGAGCTTAAGGGGAGTTTATCTGTTTTAACTGATTCCACTTTTGCTGTTGTTGGAGCAGCTTAAATTCCCAATAAAACCAGCTGATCTGAAGAAAAGGATTGAAAGCCTCATAGATAGGGAATACCTGGAACGGGACAAAAACAATCCTCAAATATACAACTACCTTGCTTAGAATGTTTTCTGATATTAATTTTTTTTTTTCCATNCTACCTTGCTTAGAATGTTTTCTGATATTAATTTTTTTTTTCCATGTAAATGACTTGGGAGACTTCCTCGTCAGGTTCTGTACAGTTGACTTTGTATCCATTAATTTTGTTGTCGTACACATTGTAAAGCTTATATTTAAGTTTTATTTCGTTTGTCTACTTTTTTTTTCTTTCTTTTTCATGAAGCATATGAGCAAGTGCCTCCCTATTTTGTTTTAACTTCATCCTGATGAAAAAGTTTGCTGTCGATAGCAGTACACAAGGTTTTGCAGATTTCGGTCGTCGTTTAGTGGTCACCTTCTTTGTTGTTTACTCAAAATTCTCTCACCAGCTAAACAACTATGTTAAATATAGCTAATTATATTGAGAAATATTCTTTTTATGGACAAACTCTAGAACAAGTTAAGAATGTAAAGACTCCTGAGATTGAATCGGGGAGAGCACATCTTCCTCTGCTATGAATTTCAAGAATTCATGAAAAAAAGAGCTGAAACACACGGGGATAAACCATTGAAGACGGATATTAAATTTCATATTGACGTAATTAAGAAAGAAAGAAAGAACCTAAGTGCTAAGTCGGCATAAAAATGACAATTGAGATTAATGATCAAGACAATTTTTCTCAAAACAGGAAGAAGTGGAATTGGCTTCTTCGATTGGTCCTAATTGGAGTTGGGGTGTCCAGCGGGAGTACGGAATCTAATTGAAGGTAAAAAGGGCCAAACGAGCCGAACCAATGGCCTAAAACAAAGTTTGACATTTTCTACCTTTACCGGAATTGGGTACTTCGCAAATTTTTAAATTTGCTCTTTAAAATCACTGGTATTTAAAAGGAACCTAAAATGATATTATAACCCTGATACAAAAACATATAAGAACTTTTTGCATCTTAATTTTTCATAATAACTTCGCAAAATTATATGTTCGGAGGCTCTTTTGTTATGATAACAGCCTCCTAACGACTTTGATCTACAATGTTGTTTATACGACATGGTCCTTATTCAAATTATGACAGAAAAGGTAAATACATAAGATTTCATATTAAAAAATATATTACGTTTATATATAAAAATTATTATGAATTGAATGTTTATAAATTAGTTCTGTTTAATGTTGTTCAGTAAGAATTGATTTATATGCAAATGTTGTTAAATAAGGCAAATGTCTACTATACAAATTTTAACAGCTTATAGCAGTCAACTTGTGCCTTCGGCCCTACCTTGTTGGCATAATTTTTTTACCTAGATGGATAACTTTGACAACTAAATTTGTGCTTTGGGGCATAACTTCTACTATTTAACTTATGCCTCGTGATATAATTTCTTTTGCCTTTCATGCATAATTTCTGCCCCTGATCTTGTGCCTTTAGTCATAACTTATGCGTTTTTTATACATGATAAAGGATAGAAGAAAAGCCACATCAGCTAAACATTTAGACAGTTAGAAAGGTAGTTACTGTTAGTTAAAATGAGGGAAAGTTAGTTACAAGTTAGTTACAAATTCTGTTAGGAAGAAGCCAATTACTTTTCTGTTATAAATACTTACAGTATACATTGTAACATCTATGAGAAATACTACAAACTCCTTAATACAACTCTTTTATCTTTCTACTCTCATTTCTCTCTTTTCATTACAAGTAGGCTTTATACTCGAATTCCTCTACTAGTATTCCTGTGTAGCTGCTGAATTCTCAAATTCTTTTTTGAATTCCTGCAATTCTGCTATCATTGATATCAGAGATGTTTATTCTTTGGCTATCATGACGAAAAGTGCACGAACTCATGAAGGATCCACCAACAGTGAAGTAAGGGAACTACATGAGATGATGCAGAAGGTACTGTCAGAACTTGGAACTCTTATGGGAGAGGTTTCAAGTTTCACAAAATTGGATCAGGTTGTGTTGGAGATGATGAAGCAATTGGCGACTGCCGGAGGAAGTCGCGGGGACAAGTCTCCTGTAAATTCAGATGGCAGGAGGAGAATTTCTAGATGCATAGTGGCAATTTGAGGAAAAGTCTCAAAGGGAGAAGAGTACAAGTAGTTTCACCAATCATAATTCTCAATACTCTAGGTGGTCGAGAATGGAGTTCTTGAAGTTTTTAGGAGATGGTCTTTGATCTTGGCTGTTCAGGATTGAGCAGTTCTTTAGCATGGCCAACATTCCTATGGAGGAAGGAATAGGGATTGTAGCAATACATTTTAAAGGAGAGGCTGTCCAATGGAATCTATGATTTATGAAGTATAGTAGCTATAACCTCCAACATAGAATGAGTATGTTGTGACTCTTGTAGATAGGTATGGGATAGATTATGATGATTCAATGGAAGAAATAAAAAATGTGAGGAAGATGGGAAGTATCAAGGATTATCAAGCAATATTTGAAAAGAATTTGACAAGAATCAGTTTATCTCAAGAAAATGTTATGAGCTATTTCCTTGGAGGTGTAAAATATGAACTCAACATGACAGTTAAATTGACAAATCGCACAAGTGTACAAGTGAACAAGAATGCGAGAGACATTCCTGACCTCTATAAGGCAACTTGTAGTAGGAATGCCTAGCCAACAACCTAATAGAAGGTACGGGGAGTAGAAGTTTCAAAACAAGACACCATCACTACCAACTTTACAAGTTGTAGTTCCATGGCTTATAAAGTGGACAATAGAGGACTTAGAGCATAGAGGAAATGAATGACAGTAGGTCTAAGGGTCTCTGCTACTTTTGTACTGAGAAGTAAGTTCTTGGTCATAAGTGCAAGAATCTGAAGCAGTTGTATCTATTAGATGTGAGGAATTTGAGCAGGAATTAGATGAACAAGAGGAAGACATAGAGTTGGAGGAAACAACAGTAGAGTTTCCCTATCCTTTGGAACAAATGGAGATATTTGTTCATGCTTTAAATGGTTCATTAGGCTATAGAACCTTGAAAGTTACTAGATATCACTCAAGAAAACCCCTTCATATCTTGATTGACACTGGGAGTATTCACAACTTCATTGATCCAGAAGTTAAAAGCTCTTGGCTGCAAAGTAATCATGCCAATGTACACCTCACATAAGAGAGTGAAAACGGTTAGTTTCAATTTAAATACCCAATTAGGAATCGAGATCGTGTCCATAGAGAATTAGTATTAGTCCAAGCTATCAAATGAGTTAGAATTGATTGAATATTTTGAATACTACTCAAGTTAATGGTAAACTAGAGTCAACCTAAATATCTAAAGTCTAAGAAGCAATGGGTTGAAATCAATATAAAGGAATACTAGGGATGTGTCCCTCCATAAGGTTGATCCCTCTAAATCCTCCATTTGGATTATTGAGAATGGGATCTTCATGAATATGCAAGCAATCATCTAGACAATTATTAGGTGTGTTTCAATAACCTAACAATGTCAATCTAGATCAATTTTCTCAAAATGATTAGGATTTAATTCAATATAGATTACAATTTGCCAATTAGATTCATCAAATTTCTAAGTGAATCTAGTAAACAAGGTTTAAAGCCTTGGTTCATTGTTGATTGATGCTACCTAAATCTTAATTGTCTCTTTTAAGCACAATAGAGGCAATTTGGCATGATACTAATCTCACTTTACAAAACATAGATTGATCAAATATTCAAAGTCCATAATTACTTTATCCTAATTGTGATCATTAGGGTTCACAACAATAGATCTAAATTTGGTCACTCACGAAGAAGAAAGAAGAAGAAGCATAATTTTAATCATGGTCACTTACAATGCAATATAAAGAAGAAGAAACTTAGATTGAAATTTAATTTATCTTCAAATTACAATAGATGTCTTTTTCAAGCTACTATTCTACTCTAGAACTATCAAATCTAATTAGACTAAATGGAGTCTCCTTGAAAATTCTAAAAAAAAAGACTATTTATACCAAGCCTAAGACACCAAGTCTAATTTAAATTCTAAGGGCCTAGGTCGTAGGGATGGACTGCACATTGAAAGTATGGCCCATCTCATGAACCGTCGCTTTTGCACTTCTGCCTTGATGCTTTCCATCTTTAAACTGACGAACCGTCTATTGAAATGATGGTCTGTACTTCCTTTCGTCAATTGCTTCACCAGATTGATAAGTTTAGAATCTACGGTTCACTTGACGCTTCGCATTTTGAATGTACAGACCGCATCTTGAGCTGTCCCTTGCCTACCACTTTGTGGAGCTCTTTGGATTGAATTGCAGTTGTAAGTGCGGACTGCATCTTGAATTTGCGGTCCGTCTTTGTCCTTTTTCTTGGCAGACTTCTTGTTATTTATGCCTTCTTCCTTCCACTCATGGGATTCTTGAAACTTAGTAAAATAGTGTCAACATTTAGTTAATTTAGCACTAACAGGGATGCAAGACTATGAAAAGAAGTACGAATGTGTCGCAAAACCTCGACATATCAAAACCCCAACTTAAAGATTTTGCTTGTCCTCAAGCAACTAAAATAAGAAAATCTAACCTATACCTAGACTCTTGTTTCGGTATCACAAAGTGCAGTGACTTGGGTGGTTTTGGAAAACAACTACAACATTCAATTTTTAAGCAAGACACTCCCTCTATCATGCAACAAATCAGCTTTCTTGGCACCATTTTAACATGCAAGACACATAGATTGAGAAGTAATTCATTGTAATATCCCAAAAATTCCTAAGAAATGGATGGAAAAAATTAGAAATGAGTTCTGCAGAAAAATCTAATTTTTTGCACCAGAACGACTTGTGGTAGGAAGTGATGTGTCGTGGTATTAGTTGTGGTGGAGTTCTGAAGTTGGGGTCTAGACGACGAGTCACACCACGAGTCATGAGGTGTAGGTATGACTCATGGTTAGGAGTCGTGATGAGTTTCCTTGTGGTTCTAGGGTATAATGTCAAGGATCATGGTACGACTCGTAGTAAGTAACAATGAGTCATGATGGAAGTCGTGGTTAGGATTTGGCAGGTGAAGGGGATGATGTCACGACTGACAGTATGACTCGTGGTAGGACACCACGAGTTGTGATATGCAATCGTGGTGAGATTCATAGATGTTGCAGGGAGGAGCAGTGGTGACCACAAGAGGTAACCATGAGCCGTTACTTCATGGTTTGCCTTGTGATGAGAGTTGTGATGACTGGCAGTCTCCATTTTTCAGATTTTTCATTAAGGATATTTTCGTAATTTCTAAGCTCCTAAGTCCTAAACTATATCATTTTAAGCTCTGTTAGGAGGATCTTAAGTGGGTTAAACCTATCCTAATTCATTCAACTCCTATGCATGCAAGAGTAGAGGTTTCTCTCTGAAGATCAAGCTTGAAACCCTCCAATTCTCCTCCAATTCCCTTGGGCTTTCAAGGAAGAGTGTGGAATCAGATTTTCCAAGGTATGTAGGGCTATGAATGAGAGTTTCTTTCAACCTCATGCCCAAAGTTCTCTTCAATTCCATGAATTTAAGTTCTATATCAAGTTCATGATCTTATGAGGCTTATTCCTAATTCTATGAAATTCTCTATGATTTACCTATGGGTCAATTTTCTTCATGTTTCAAATCATGTTTTGAGCTCTATGGGCAGAATTTATACCCGTTTTGATTATTAATTCATAGTTTCAAACTTTAATCAATTTAGGCCCAATTATGCAAGTTTTATGAAAAGTTAAGTTTATGATTCTGTGATGATTTTGACTTTCCTAAGCCCTAAATTATGATTTATGATTTATGATATAATTTCCTTCAAGTACTCTTCATGAATTTATGAATTTCAAGTATAGTGATTTTTCTCAAGCATGTATGTTCGTCATGATTTATGAATTTATGATTTTGGCCAACTTACAGACCCTAATTCATGGATAATCATGTATTTCAAGTATGATCAAGTATGTTATAACTTATCTAGCCATGGACTTCATGTGCATGTTTTTGGGAGCAGTGTCTAGCACCGAGTAGGCCCTATTAGTGAGCAGTGTCTACGCGCCAACATAGGTTTATGTTTATGGACTTAGGTGGGTCCCTATTAGTGATATCACGTCATGCACATCCTTGGCCTAGAAAACCTGGGATGGCTTTGCCCGCTTGACTTAGATAGTTGGGGTATCATGTAAGCTCTATCATGATGGTGTCGGTTAAGACGAGTTCTCCTATTGTTCCTCATGATTTATGCATTGTCCTATTACGATACTTTGGCTCAAGTTATGCTTTTAAAAGGTTTATCTTATGATTATGCTTATGACTAGATCATGAATAGTTTTGAAAATCTTGAGCCTCACGTTTATGTTATGACTATCATTGCATGTTTTGTATTGTCCTACTCTTATGAACTTTTATGTATTTTGATTAGTCCGTTTTACTTACCTTGCATACTCAGTACATTCAAAGTACTGACCGCATACTCTATGCTGTATCGTTTCATGATACTGGCTCGGATAGTCAGGGTCAGTCTCTCCGTTAGCCGGTCATCAGAGTTCAGTTCAGCCAGCTGTTGGTGAGTCCTCATCCTTCGAGGACCTTCAGTTAGTTGTATTTTTGCTATTTTCAATTTCGAGCTAGTTGGGGGTCTTGTCCTATCAACTTTTCAGTATCTAGAGGCTTTTCAGACATAGTGTTGTATTCAGTTCGTATTTAGTGTTATATATTTCCTTTTGTTCAAATGTTTAATATTCAGACTTTTGCTATTTCAAAATTCAATTCCTTTCTGTATTGATTATGTTGAGTTAGTTATCATGTTCATGCCATGGGTCGACTTGGATCCATTTATGGTTCTAGGTTTTGTGTCTCGATCTGGGCCTAAGTTCGGGTCGTGACAAAATTGGTATTAGAACAGTGGTTCAGTTTTTCCTAGGGTATATGAAAGTCGTATTAATTAGATTTTACATGGGTGTGAAGCGTGCCACACTTATGAAAAAGAAGCTATGAATCATTTTAGGAAATTTTCCTTCTTTCATGATCTATGTCGTGTAATAAAATGTCTCTCTATCCTTCTAACTCGTGTTATATGAATTTGCAGAATTATGCCTCCACGCCGAGTTAATGGAAGAATGAACGACAATGGAAACGGGAATGACCACAATAATGGCAATGGAGATGGGCACCATCAAGCCCCTCAACCCTAGTAGATCATGTACCTGAGGAGTTACCTACGCTGAGTTTAGGGCAGCCATCCAGATGTTGGCGCAGGTGTTGACTGGTCAGGTCAACCAGCAGGCAGTATCTCATGTTCTTCGGAACCGGAACACAGTAGTGGCTAGGGTCAGGGACTTCCTAAGGATAAATCCCCCTGAGTTTCTTGGGTCAAGAGTGTACGAGGATCCACATGAGTTCATTGAGGGGATTTAGGAGATCACCCAGGTTATGGGAGTGACGCGGGAGGAGTGTGCAGACCTGACATCTTATCAGTTGAAAGGGGTTGCTTATATTTTGTACAAGCAATGGAAGGATGGTCGGGGAGTCGGAGCGGGTGCCATCAGATGGGATGAGTTTCTCACTGCGTTCTTGGACCGATTCTTTCCCCAAGAGATGAGGTAAATCAAGGAAGCAGAGTTTGTGCACCTGAGACAAAACAACATGACGGTTCAAGAGTATGCTCTGGAGTTCACCCATTTGTCCAAGTTCGGCCGGAGATGGTAGCCGATCAGAGGGCTCGGGTGAGAAGATTTATGAATGGGGTAGCAGACTATTTGGTCAAGGATTGCAGGACCGCTATGCTACATTAAAACATCGACTTCTCCCTATTGGTTTTGTATGACCAGCAGGTGGAGGTAGTGCATATGAGGGGGAGAGAGAGAGTTAGAGGTCAAGAGGGCCAGGACAAATAGTTTTGGGTTCTCCCAGCAGAGGTCGGGCGGTGGAAATCAATAGTAGTCCCACCTGAGGTCGTCGGCCCCAACACCGTTATCAGCCAGTGTTCAATCTAGGTCTCGGGGTGATCAGAGGAGCAGGACATCAGGTTTGAGGGGATAGAGGAACCTGCTGGCGGAGAGAACATTTTCAGTCAGCGGAAAATGTGGCAAGAACCACATGGGAGAGTTCTTGATTGGATCAGATATTTGCTTCGGGTGTGGGAAATTCGGGCACATGTGCCCGGAGTGTCCTTTGTCTATGCAGGGCGATGGAAAGGGTCGTACTCAGGCTGCCATTTTAGTAACAGCTCCAACAACACATCCACTAGTGCAGGTGGTGGTCAGCACTAGAATAGGTTTTATTCCCTAGTGTCTCGCCAGGAGCAGGAGGTCTCCCCAGATGTTGTCACTGGTATGTTACGAGTATTCCATCTTGATGTTAATGCTTTGTTAGATCCAGGGGATACTTTATCGTTTGTGACGTCCTATGTTTCTAGTAGTTTCAGAGTCAGTCCCTAAATCCTATCAGAACCTTTCTTAGTCTCTACTCCAGTAGGTGATTCAATTATAGCTAGATGGGCATACAGAAATTGCCCTGTCACAGTCCTTCAAAAAGTCACCTCAGCAGATTTAGTAGAGTTAGCCTTGATAGACTTTGATGTTATCTTTAGCATGGATTGTTTGCATGCATGTTATGCCTCAGTAAATTGTAGAACTAGTGTCCGGTTTCTGGGTGAGCCAGTCCTAGAATGGAAGGTCAGTTCAGTTATGCCTATAGGTAGCTTCGTTTCCTACCTTAAGGCCAGAAAGATGATTTCTAAGGGTTACGTGTACTATCTAGTTCAGGTTAAGGATGCTACATCCGAGACCCTGACTCTCCAGTCAGTTCCTGTAGTGTATGAGTATCCAGAGGTGTTCCCAGATGATCTACCCGGAGTCCCTCTCGAGTGGGAGATCGACTTTGGTATTGACCTTCTTCCCGATATACAACCTATATCTATTCCTCCTTATAGAATGGCTCGAGCTGAGCTAAAGGATTTGAAAGAACAGTTGAAAGATCTCCTAGATAAGGGTTTCATTAGACCTAGAAAATCCCCATGGGGTAGACCAATTCTCTTTGTTCGGAATAAGGATGGTTCTCTTTGTATGTGCATTGACTACCAGCAGTTGAACAAGGTTACAATCAAGAACAAGTATCCTCTTCCCAAAATTGATGATTTTTTTGACCAACTTTAGGGTGCTAAGTGCTTCTAAAAGATAGATATCAAGTCCGGTTATCACTAGCTCAGAGTTAGGGAGAGTGACATCCTAAAGACAACCTTCTAGACTCGGTATGGTCACTATGAGTTTGTAGTTATGTCTTTTGGACTAACGAATGGTCCTGCAACTTTTATGGATTTGATGAACAGGGTATTCAATCCATATATGGACATGTTCGTGATTATGTTCATAGATGACATTCTCATATACTCTAGCGAGGAAGAGCATTCCACACATTTGAGGATTATGCTACACTCTCAAGGATCGCTAGTTGTTTGCTAAATTCAGCAAGTGTTTGTTTTGGTTGGACTTAGTAGCATTTTTGGGTCATGTGGTGTCATGTGAGGCATACAGGTTGACTCTCAAAAGATAGAAGTAGTGAAGAATTGGCCGAGACCAGTTAATCCTTTGAATATCAGGAGTTTCTTGGGTTTGGATAGTTACTACAGGATGTTTGTGTAGGGATTTTCGTCCATTACAGCACCGTTGACTAAGTTGACCCGGAAGAAAATTAAATTTTACCGGTCAAATGCATGTGAGAAGAGTTTTCAAGAATTAAAGACTCGACTCACTTCAGCCCCAATATTAACCTTACCCGAGGGTACATGTGGATTTGTTGTGTATTGTGATTCCTCAAGGGTCGGACTTTGTTGTGTGTTGATACAACATGGAAAAGTCATTGTGTATGCCTCTAGACAGCTCAAGACTCACGAGAAGAATTATCCGACGAATGACCTAGAATTGGAAGCAGTGATATTTGCATTGAAGATTTGAAGGCACTACTCTTATGGGGTGCATGTAGATGTTTTCACGGATCACTAGAGTCTTTAGTACGTGTTTACCCAGAAGGATATGAATTTGCGACAAAGAAGGTGGTTAGAGCTTCTCAAGGATTATGACATGAGTGTCCTTTATCATCCGAGCAAGGCTAATGTAGTGGAAGATTCTCTTAGCAGGTTATCCATGGAGAGTGTGTCTTATGTGGAGGAGGAAAGGAAAGAATTTGTGAAGGATGTGCATCGACTTGCTCGCGTAGGGGTTCGCCTGGTCGACTCGACAGATGGTGGTGTAATTGTTCAGAATGGTTCAGAATCCTCTTTGGTGACTGAAGTCAAGTCTAGAAAAGATAAGGATCTAATCTTGCTAAAGTTAAAGGAAGCAGTTCTGAATTAAAAGGTAGTGGTCTTCTCCGAAGGGGGAGATGGTGTGCTTCGATATAAGGGTCTTTTGTGTGTCCCAAGTGTTGATAATTTGAGAGTCTGGATGTTGCATGACGCCCATGGTTCCCTATATTCTATACATACAGGTGCCACCAAGATGTACCGTGACCTGCGGGAAGTCTATTGGTGGAACAACATGAAAAAGGACATTGTAGAGTTTGTGGCCAAGTGTCCGAATTGTCAGCAAGTGAAAGTTGAGCATCAAAGACCTGGAAGTGTGCTTCAAGACATTAGTATCCCTACCTAGAAGTGGAAGGAAATCAATGTGGACCTCATTACAGGATTGCCTCATACACGTCGACAATATGACTCGATCTGGGTGATCGTAGACGAGTTGACTAAAGCAACTCATTTTCTACTGGTTAAAACTATAGATTCAACAGAGGATTATGCTAAATTGTACATTCAGAAATTGGTTCGGTTGCATGGAGTTCCCTTGTCTGTCATCTCAGATATAGGTACTCAGTTTACCTCACAATTTTGGAAGTCATTTCAAAAGGAACTTGGTACTCAAGTCAAGCTTAGCACAACTTTTCACCTTCAGAACAATGGTTAGGCTGAGCGGACCATTTAGACTTTCGAGGATATGTTGAGAGCATGTGTGATTGACTTTAAACGTAGTTGGGATGATCATTTGCCTCTCATCGAGTTTGCATATAACAACAACTACCATTCCAGCATCTAGATGGCTCCGTTTGAGGCTCTGAATGGGCGGAGATGTATATCACCTATTGATTGGTTTGAATAGGGGAAGCTACATTTATAGGGTTAGATTTAGTTCATGAGGCTATGGTGAAAGTCCAGCTTATATAGGAAAGGCTGAAAATAGCTCAAAGTCGTCAAAAGTCCTATGCAGATGTGAGAAGGAGAGAACTTCAGTTTGAAGTTGATGATTGGGTGTTCCTAAAGGTGTCTCCTATGAAGGGAGTGATGATATTCGGGAAGAAAGGAAAGCTTAGTCCTCGATATGTTGGCCTCTACAAGATTGTGGGATGTGCTTTCAAGGTGGCCTATGAGTTGGAGTTGCCCTCAGAATTGGCTTCAGTACAGCCAGTTTTTCATGTTTCGCTCTTGAAGAAGTACATTGGTGACCTGACTTTGGTTATTTCGGTGGAGAGTGTAGGTGTGAAGCCTTAGCTATGAGAAGGTACCAGTTGAAATTCTTGATCGTCAAGTTTGGAAGCTGAGGAACAAAGAGGTAGCTTCAGTAAAGATTTTGCGGAGGAATTATCATGTTAAGGGAGCTACGCGGGAAGTCGAAGCAGATATGATGCTAAATACCCACACCTTTTCCCTTTCGGCTCAGTCTTAGCTTGAGGTACCAATTTCCTCTTTGGTACTTTAGTTTCAGGTCTAGTTCATGCCTCTCAGTTTCCTGTATGTCAATGCATATATGTATGATTCATGAGTTTAGTTTAGTCAAGTGTTTCAGTCCGGAGTCAGTCAGTCCATCATTTTTAAGCTTCAGGTGTTCAATATTTGGGATGGCAGATCCTTTCCTCAATTATTCAGTGTGTTTACCCACATTCGAAGAAGAATGTTCCCAAGAGGGGGATATTGTAACAAAAGTTCCTAAGATATAGATGGGAAAAATTAGAAATGAGTTCTGCAGAAAAATTTGAATTTTTGCACCAGAACGACTCGTGGTATGAGTCATGATAGGAAGTGATGGGTTGCGGTCTCAGTCGTGGTGGAGTTCTAAAGTTGGCCTCCAGACAACGAGTCACACCACGAGTCGTGAGGTGTAGGCCGATTCATGGTTAGAAGTTGTGATGAGTTTCCTTGTGGTTCCAGGGTATGATGTCACGGATCATGGTACGACTCATAGTAAGTAACAATGAGTCATGGTTAGGATTTGACAAGTGAAGGGGATGATGTCACGACTAACAGTACGACTCGTGGTAGGACACCATGAGTTGTGATATGCAATCGTGGTGAAATTCAAAGATGATTTAGGGAGGAGAAATGGTGACCATGAGAGGTAACCACGAGTCGTTACTTCGTGTACGACTCGTGGTGAGACTCGTTAATGTCACCCAAGCGCACGCAAGCGCATGAGGTCATCAAGTAATATAAGATTATTAAGTCCAGATATCGTACCCACATTGACTTGTCAATTAAATCATTATGAGGTTGTCACTTTAATTTCACCAATCTATGAAACAATTACAATGAAGATTGATTTGGAAAATTAAACTACTAAAACTTCAAATGTAAAAATTAACTAAAACGAATGCAATCTTGATTGTATTTCGATAATGATGATAGACTAGGGCAATGACACTTGGTTGGTTTCAGGTTGAGTTTTCCAAACGTAATTAAACTAGCATAATTCTTCCTACGGTTGTTAGTTGCAAGTTACTATCCCATTTCTTGCCACTATCCTTAGCATTCAACAACTATTTCATGAACTCTAATGCCTATAACCTTATGGTCGCAGGAGAACAATTAAAAGACGATTATGCCTACTTGTATTTCAACTAAATGGGGTTGAAGGGTATATCCCTATTCTTAACAATAACTTCTATCTTATCACCAGTGAGTTCAAAGGTCTTTGAATTCCCGTTCTATATTTATTTTAACCCTTTTGATTTCCTTTTCCAAGTTCAACTGAAAGCCAATAGATTACTTACAAGGTGATCAATCTCATAAATAATAAATTAACACAAATAATTACAAACAACCATAAAAGAAGAATCAAAACCAAGTTTATTTAGTCTTTCAAATAATCAACCATTCACCATGGCCACAACCCTAGAATATGAGTTTATCCACTCATAGACAAGTGGAAAAACAAATACTTAGTTATTATCATGCAAAAATACGAAGTAAAGAAGCGAAAACCTAGTTGTAGAACATTGTATTCCTTCCAAACGACTTACAAGCTTTAATGAATGAACAATGGAATAAAAATTGAGTTATGCTTCAAAGAAGTCTAAAACTACTCTAAGAAGTCCAAAACTATGTAACAAACAACCTAAGGCTTATATTTATAGATGATCCTTCGATTGACGTTTCTTCTCTTCAAGACTTGGCTTTAAAATCAGCATTTTTCTCCCCGAAATGACCCTGCCGCGCCACCCCTCCTATCTCGCCACAGACTTAGTCAAATTTTCAACAATTTCATCTCCAGATAGGGTTTGGCGCACGCCCCCTTCATCTTGCCAAAGTGTTCGTCAAATTTCTCTAAGTCTTTGATATACCTCTGGCGCAGGGTGCCACTCATCTCGCCAAATTGTTGAAGTAAAATTCTCTGAAGTTTGAGGGCTGGTGCGCACCAGACTAAGATTTTATACTCTGATGTTTGGACTTGTTGCGGGGTGCCAACCATAGCACCAAACCCGTTAGATCCTCAAATCTTCATTTCTTGCATCATTTTGAGCCCATTTTTCCTAGTTTCCTGCTCAAATCAACTCAAATCGTTTGTTAGCGCATAAAACACACACACATGAATTTATGCATAAAATAAGGATTATGAACTCAAAATATGATCAAATATGGGTAAAAACATGGCAAATGGGTATGAAAATATGCCAACATCACCAGCCTACACTTACACGATTGTTCTTCCTTGAACAATCCTTAAAACATACCTAAAATCATGTTTCACCATCAGACTTAACACCTCTATCAACTCATACTCAATCAACTTGCTTAGAGCATACAAAAAGTGGTTTATCATCATACAAAAATTCTCAACAAAGCACATAGAAAGATTTCATAATCAAGAACACATAACCTCTATAAATAACTCATTTTTTCAACATAAAGGGCCAACATGATTAAGTGTGACACATGCAACAAGTAGTACACCGAATTAGACCTCTTGTGCCCCTCACTTTTAGTGATGTTCCTCTCTCAACTTCA
>JACEIK010004570.1:94542-130803 GCA_018107945.1 Datura stramonium | reverse complement strand
CATCAACCTTATGGATTAAGTCACTAAAATTGCACTCCAAGTAATATATCTAGTCTTCCTATTGAGTTGTAAATTACCAACTCATTCGACTTTTTAACAATGAACAATTGCTTTATTTTCACACAAATTAGGAAGGTTTTATGCATTTTCTCTATGTTTGTGCTAGTATTTAACTTAGACAAGGAAAATGGAGGAATTGAACTAAAAGCACTCTGCTGGAGCCAAAAAGCATATTCATGCCGCATATGGGCACCTGCGAAACGCAGATGCCATGCAGATGGCATTGGAGGATGAGTTGGACTATACCTGTGAACCGCAGGTTGGCACCTGCTGAATGCATGTGCCAATGCATATGGCCTCCAAAGAACACTGTCTCAACCTGCTAAGCACTTCCAAGTGTAGATTCGTAGGTGCCACGCAAGTGACCGGATGCTACCAAGGGCAAAATCGTTCAATTTTGGCACAAATTTATCTGAGAAGCTTCTAAGGGCATTTTTGGAAAGTTGTGCATAGGAATTTGCAGATTTTTACCCCAATTGTACACATACATTAGGAGATAGATAGGAATATTGTAGAGAGAAGTTTCATAGAGATAGATAATAGAGTACAATTACTTCATCTTCTTAAATTCCCATTAGGCAAGAACCTCAATTGTTGCAGATTGTGAGCTTAATTTTAGTACTTAATATGATGAAGTTAGATAAAATTCGTATGGGTATAGTTTCTATTTCCTTATTCATGTGTAGCTAAATTATTAGATAGGGGTGTACACATAATGGGTGTTTAAACTTGATTAGGTGTTCATAATTTGCTCTTAAATTCAAGTAATAAGCATAGATCTATTGTTTCCTTTGAGTTTTAATTGAGAAAGTAATGGTTGCAAACATTGATTTAGCTTTCTTATCTTACTTTTGCTTGAGAGAGAGAAGTGAGGCTTGGGTGAGAAGCAAATAGTGATGATTTTAAGTGTGGATGTGTGGGTTTGAGCTATAGATAGTCAAAATCTATATCCACACTCCATTAAAAGGTTGAGACTAGAGATAGCTTAACCCTTCCTCAAGTTTTATGGTTGATTTGTGATTATGGTTTTGGGGTTTGAGAAAATCCAAAGCAAATACATTCTCGTGGTTGAAAAACAAGATGGTGTAGCTTTAGCCATTGCTCTCCATGCTATAGTTGAGTTTAAGGAATTTCAATCAACCACAATCTGGTTGACACCCTATTAGTTGCACATCCCTAGTTCTTTCCTATTGATTGCAACAAGTGATTTGCCCTCACTTTAGTTTAACATTTGAATTTGACACTTGCTCTTTCTCCCCCTAATATTTACATTATGTTTGTTAGACATGACACTAGCTAGTTTGAGTTGATTTACAACTTTTGGATCATCCTTTCTCAATCTCTGTGGGATTTGATCCCGACATCCATTGAAAAAATTATTTTTGACAACGACCACTCCCACCTCCTTTAACAGGGAGAGGTGTATTAAGCGTTATAAAAAAAAGGTACCATTGATGGGAATTGAGATAAGATAGCCATTTATTATTTATTAATTCAAATTTATTTTGCGTCTTGTGTTGCTTTTACTTTGTTTTTTGTTTTTGCTGATTGCTTAAGAGTGTGAGATAAGCCACACTAGTAATACGAGTAGTATGGAAGGATTATGGACGGCGGATATGATCCTGTTGATAATGATATAGTTGGTGTCATTCGTCTAACACCCACGATAGGAAATGTTGTATCCATGTAACAAGCACCATGTTACATATCTTACAAATGAAAAGGTTGCTTGGAGGACAAACTAGTGAGGATGCTAATTGGAATCTTCGGAACTTCATTGAAATTTGTCAACCATTCAACATATCTAACATCGTCCAAGAGTCAATTCGCTTGAGATTATTCCTATTCTTTTTGATGAGAGAGGCTACGATATGGTTAGAGGTGCTGCCTCCCAAATCCATCACATCTTGGAATGAGTTGACTAAAGTATTCCTTGATAGATTTTTTCCACCCTCTTGGATGCTTCAACTTCGTGATGAGATCACGAACTTTCGACAACTCCAGGGAGAACCTATTCATGAGGTGCGGCTAAGTTTTAAGAAGAAAGTGGCCAATTTCCCAAACCATGGACTGTCGAATGGGGTACTTCTTCAAAGATTCTATTGATCCGTTGATTCGATAAAAAAATTAGTGGCTAACAATCTTATGGTGGTTCGCTTATGGACCATACATTTGGACTTGCACAAGTTTTATCGGATAGAATGACAAAAACCATCCTCGCTTGGCACACTAGAGACAACAAGGTATCCTCCAATGGTGCTTTCTCAAATCAATTGGCAGCTGAGCTAATAAGAAGAGATGAAGAAAGAGATGAAACATTGGCAAAAATGATGACTCAAGTAGAGTTGCTTGAAAAGCATGCCATGGGGTCCGGAAATAAAAATGTCAATGCTATTGGGGCCCAAGGACATAATTAATTTGAGGAGGTGGTCTCTCAAGTAAGATATGATGAGGAATGCCAATTTATGATAGGAAAAATGGTGGGTTCTTGCCAAGGATATCAAGGTGCCAATCAAGGCCCATGCATCCTCGTGATGGGAATCAAGGTTGGAGAAATAGAGAAGATAAAGGATGGAGAGAAAGGGATAACCATTGGAGAAACTGTGAGCCCGAAAGGGAAGGGGATAGGTACAACCACCAGAGCACAAATTTGTATATTCCTCCCCTTAATGATGATGTAGCCCTTATGCAATCAAGTTTGAGTGATGTAGGGAATTCAAAGATTGAACAAATGTTGGCTAGAGTGTTGAAGAAAATGGAGTCAATCGATAGCGGAGTGAAGGAACTAAAAGAGGAGGTATCTAACTGTCACGACACGAACGGAGGCCCGGATCGCAACACAGGACAAGGAACCTTGAGAGGCCCCAAGTCGACCAATGGAATAAGCATACATCTAACTCATTCAAAAAACCGAATAATCAATAATATATTCATAGTGGAAGTCTAACTTAAATATAACATCAGAAAACATAATCTGAAGCTAAGTACATACATATGTCTGAAAAGCCTCTGAATATGACGAGCTGATGGGACAAGACTCCAACTAGCTCAAACAACTTAAACTGAAATACACAAAAGAAGTCTAAATAGTCTAGTCCTCGGGTAATGAGGACTCCCCCACAATATGAATGCTAGATCTGATAAGCTGACTACGAGCGGGGCTGAACCTGAGAGCCGGATCCTTTATCATGAAACGATACAACATAGAGTATGCGGTCAGTACGTGAAATGTACTGAGTATGCGAGGTAAGTAAAACCGCTAAAGTAATTAAAATCATTTAAAGACAATGCATCAAGTAAGACATAAACAGTAAGAATCTGAGAGTAGAGCTTGCATGCATTCTTTCTGAAATAATGATCTCTTCATAACATAACATTACATAACTTCATAACTGTCACACCCCGCCTTGGGGGGTATGACTGGCACCTAGTGCCCTACTAGGACCTGAACTGCTAGACTACTGAGCCTAAGCACTTCTGGTGCCTGGCCGACTCTAACTCTGATTCACGGAATCAACGGGCTATATAGCGGCTGTAAATACAGCCCTCGGCCGGCTATGCCTATAGCCACCTGTATAACAACAACAACTAACCAGAATCTCATCAATATAAGGGAACCTATGCGGGCCGACAAGGCCACCATGCTGACTAGTTACTTCTGAATCAATATAACAGATCTTGAGATATTAAGCGTCGTATTATGAGTCACCACTACTAGTGGATAAGGCCCCGCATGGCCAACATAAACATCTAAACATGCACGGCCTCGCACAGTAAAACCACCTGACTAACCCACGAGGAAATATATACGTTCCAGGAAAGCCTCACAGAATGCGATAAGATGGACGGGCGGGCCCAACCTACCCCGTACTATACAACAAAGAAAAATGATATAAACCTCGGAATATCCAAGCTCGGATGACGAGCTGATGAATCTAACGGCTAGGATCACGAGGTCGGCTCTGCGTCTATAAGTACTGCGGAGCCCAAGTAATGCGTGACCCAAGCGGCGTGACCCACCACCCGTGCCAGTATGTAAAGCTAAGCGAGCATAGCCGAATATAAACAATAAAACTAGTAGTTACGAATAGCGAAAGTATAAGAAGCATTTGAGGCTGCGGGATACGAAATAAGCTTATACATGCGAAGGTAAGGTAGAAGCATACCTGTAAACGTGGCGACCTTTTGTCTATTAGCTAATAAATAACATGTATATACATATATAACATACAAGGACCTATACCGGCCCCATAGTAGGAAGGTGCCAACCAACACCACAAATCTATATACCTAACAGGTCAAAACCATCCAATAGTAAATCACTCCACTACGCCTACTAACTACGAGCACCTCTGACCCCCTAGGTATACGGCTGGGCTCTGCAGGCCCTTGACTATAAGCGTATGCGGGAATTCAGGAGGACTCTATGCTTGTAAACTATAAGCGTATGCATGTACGTATCATGTCCTTAGGCGCAAGCGCTCGGCAGGGTAAGCTATAATGCTACTCTTATCGGCTGATATGGGGAATCTTGCATCCACGTCTTCGGCCCTCTTGCCCAGTGGCAATGCCACTCCTTGGAGTGACGTATTCTCACCCTCTAGCGGGCGAGTCGACACGGTATTAATCACGGGGAGGCAAGGAAGCTCTAAGGGTGCCCCTCATAACACAAACAGGTCTCAGCAAACAATATTCACATACAACAAGCATGTTCGATGAAAACACTATCCATGTTTTAATATTCTATTCTTGAATCTCTTTTACACGTTAAATTGGTTCTCATGCGAGCTATCACGTATGCAGATATTATACATTGTCACATTATTACTTTACTATCTTTTATTTAAATATACATACTATTATAAAACATGCTAGCTGAATCATCTTGATTCAATCTTCAGCTTGAATTAACTTTCTTCTATAGTTCATGCTATTTACTATCTTGGGATTACTATCTTGCCGAAGGAACAAGCTTTAATACCTTCTCTTCAGATTTCCCGACTAGCAGCGTAGCTGGGTTAGTATTTCCACTATTTCTCCCAAAATTTGCATTCATATATATATCACATTAGAACTAAGAATACGTTAATATTAGAAAGAAAATATACTTTAGTATATATATGACCCAAACTTTGGCTTATCGAAAAACGGTCGAAAACTCGCTATTTCTCGAAAGTCCGGAAGGGAGAAATACTCACTTTAGGGCTAGGAGTATGTTGGCACTAATTTGGAGCAATTCCACTTACCTTAACTTCGGTAGCACGGCGATTCTTGATAGAATTTCATGAAACTAAATCGGTAGGAATGCTCCTTGATGTAATACCTCGG
Source organism: Datura stramonium (assembly GCA_018107945.1). Taxonomy (NCBI): domain Eukaryota; kingdom Viridiplantae; phylum Streptophyta; class Magnoliopsida; order Solanales; family Solanaceae; genus Datura; species Datura stramonium. The sequence continues at coordinate 125,415 of JACEIK010004570.1, read as the reverse complement.
TATCGGAGTTAATTTGAGTTTGGACCGTGTTTGACGGGCGTAATCGGACCAGTATTGATAAGGAATCTTCGTCCTCACCTATTTCCCTACGTTTTTATGAAAATTATAAGGATTTTATGAAATAAACCGAAGTGAGGGTTTATATACTTGGGCTGGATAGGGCCTCAGTGACACGGCGCCATCGCGGAGGGGCTCGCCGGCTCCTCCGCGATGGTTCAACGAGATCACTTATCGATCTTTCCCGGGCCTTTTCCTAGCATGAATGGCATTGAAACTCTTAACTTGACATGCGAATAGGCCATCTAAATGTCGAGAATTTACAGTGTAACATCCTCCCCCTTAAGAACATTCGTCCTCGAATGTAAACTTCTATTTATAGGAACCTCAACTTACTTGACTTATTCTTAGAAAAATTTTGGCGAGTTTCCCCTTAATATGGACTATCTCAAAACCTGAAATATAGAAAAGTCGATACGGTTACCCACATAATACTATATCATACATCACATAGAAGAGTAGAGTCGACTATCTCATTTATACATATAATATAAGGAATTTCATAAGATAACAATACTAACATACCTCTTGGTGACTAGGCTTGAAAACAGTGAGGATATCGATTTTCGTATCTTGCTCTACTTCCCAAGTCATCTCTTCTCGGTTCCTATTACACCAACGGTACCTTGTGAAGCAATATCTTTAGTTCTCAACCTGCGAATGCAGCCAAAAGATGGCTCACGGAACCTCCTCATAGAGCTCTTCCGTAACACGGACATCTTGGTACAGGACAACTCGAGTGGGTCTCCTATGTACTTTCTTAGCATAGATACGTGGAAATTTGGATGAACGTACTCTAATTGGAGCAAGTTCAACTCATTGCCACTTGGCCTATTCTTGACAGGCTGATAAGGCAATAATATCTCATCACCCCTTTCATTGGAGATACTTTCAAAAAATACCCGAGTCATTCACATTAAATTCCGGTCTGCCTTACGTATCACGATTTTTGGCGGCTGCGTGCGTGTTAGGCATTCTACGGTAACTTCTCTCATTGATGAATAATATCAGGCGCAATCGGCACTAACTCTCCCCTACTTCACACCAGCCAACTAGCGATCTACATTTTCACCCATGCAACGCCTCGAAGGGCGCGCCATGCGGATGGCGAGTGATAAGCTATTATTATAAGCAAACTCAATCGGCGGTAAATGCTCCGTCCCGGCTACCTCCAAAGTCTAGCACACACGCCCAGTAGCATATCCTCAAAGCGTATGAATAATGCTTTCTTTGTCCATTAAATACAGGGTGGAATGCGTGCTCAAGTCATCTGTGTTCCCAAACATCTACGAAGCGACTACGAAATCTAGTTGTAAATTGTGTCTACATTTAGAGATGGCCGTCTTTTGGAACAGTGTAATCTAACTATTTCTACGATATACAAATTCGGCATAATCTTGGCGGAAAGTGGCACTGCGCGGGAAATGGGCGATTTCGTGATCATCCTTAGTACCCAAATGGAATCATGTTTATGCACGGATGCAGGTAATCACCTACAAATCATGTTTCTTGCTTCCCTTCGGATAGGCGAAGCTATGTCACGAGTCAATCCGGCTTAGTTTAAATTGTTCCGCATTTACTTGTTTGGAAGTTAGGACCTTTGGGCTACAAGTGCTATTTCCCTCTTCATGCACAGCCACATTGGAGTTTCTTTGATATTGTGGTACATGCTTGTGGCGCCTAGGTGGAGAGAATAGCGGTCGTAATGTACCTCACTCATAATCTGCTTGGCAAAGCCACCTGAAATGTCTAGGAGACAGGCGGCCTTTACATCTTAACACTTCATCCTCGGTTACACGAAAATCGCTTTCCCTTGTTGAACTCGTAATTTAAAAATTTGGACAGTGGGGATATTATAATGCCGTTCATTTACCTACACAACTAATGACGACCTAGCGGTGTTGTTGAATTACCTTTCTGTTGTCCTACATTTACGCTACGAATGGCTAAGCGGCTAATTGGTGTATTTCTGCAGCCAACTCCTTTGCTCGAGTGCAAATGAGCCAAACTTCCCATAGATTTGCAGTGAGCTGTTTGCTACTACGTTGGCTCTGCTGGGTGATACGAGAATGTTTACATCATAATCTTTCAACAATTCCAACCGGCGACATGCCGCAAATTCAACTCCTTCGAGGTGAAGATATAATGTAAGCTCTTGTAATTCGGTGAAATAATCACATAGGCATACATACAAGTAATATATCCATATCTTTGGCGTGGATCACTGCCGCGGTAACTCAAGATCATGGGTATGATAATTCTTTTCGTGTTTCCTCGGTTATTACGGAAGCATAAGCAATCACTTTACCGTCTTTGCATCAACACATCCCAACCCGGAAATACGATGCGTCTGTGTGAATAACCCTCTGTCGGTAATGCTAACAACAGGGCGGAGAGTTAATCGCTCTTTCAATTCTTAGGCTACTTGCTCACGTACCTCTGTCCTTCAGAGACTTTCTTGCTTTCTACATTCGGCTTAGTCGGAGGTGCCTCTATGGTGGAGAATCCTTCCAAAAAATCTTCTAGTATCTTTGCTAATCCGAAGAAAGCTACGAGACTTCGAGTCGAAGTGTTTGATGCAGGCCCATGTTACCTGGCTTGCTTCTATTTTACGCGTGTCTACTGTATACCGGCATCGGCACAATATGCCCAGCTACGAGTTCGACGAATTCATATTTGGAGAACTTGGCATACAGCGGCGATTTTGAGAGTCACGGGCACTGTCCATAAATGAGCACATTGGGTACCTCTGACGAATACACGAATGTCGTCGATAAACACTATCACGGCAGGTCAGTATGGTACGAAGATCTTTTGTTCATGGTCCATAAATCTTTCTTTGGGGCATTCGTCGGCCCAAAGGACATGACTAGAAACTCCAAAATGGTTGTATCTAGTCTACGAAAGTGCATCGGGAATATCTCTTTCCGCAGTTCGAACTTTGATGGTGTCCACGGGGCCGAAGTAAATTGATCTTTGAAAAATATCGGCCCCTTATGGCCCGATCAAACAAATCATCTATGCAGGAGAGCGAGATACTTATTCTTAAGCGTAACCTTATTCAAGCTTGCCGGTAATCTATACACATGCGGAGCGAAACCCATCCTTCTTTCTCACAAATAGGCCCAGCGCACCCGAGGTGATGCCCTTTGATAAAGCCCTTATCTAATAGATCTTTCATTGTTCCTTTAACTCTACGAGTTCAGCAGGAGCCATACGATACGGAGGGTGATATGGGTTGAGTTCCTAGTAGCAAATGATTACGAAATCTATTTCCCTTTCTAAAGGGAATGCCCGGATAGCTCATAAAATGCGTCGGGAATTCATTCGCCCTTAGACGGCCCCGGAGTGTCGGAGGCTGCACAAGACATCTGAACTCGACAAGGTAGTAAATGCACCCTTAGCTATCAACTTCCTGCTTTGAGGTAGGAAATAAACCTACCTTTTGGCGTATTTATTATTTCCCTTCCACTCTGCTACCTCCCTGGAAAGTGGAGATCGGGCCGTCTTGGTCCAACATTCTACGTTGGCATAGCATGGCACCAACCAATCCATACCCCATGGCATCGAAATCAATCATCTCTAGTTCTACCGGATCTACTATGGTCGGACGATCGGCAACCTCTCTTTTGTACACCCTCGATAAATCATTGGCTATAATGGAGTCACTTGGAGTGGGTGTGAATCTTTGAAAAGAGCACATTGTAGCAATTACGGTGTAACAGCGGGCTTTGAGCCACAAATGAGGTAACGTAGGACAAAGTGGACTACTGGATCGATCAATACGTAAGCGGGGTATGAGCAAATAGTCATCATACATTTACAATAGCTTATCAGAAGACGCCTCTAAGTCACGCCTCGCAGTAATGCGTAAGTGCGTCTTGGGCGATGATACCTGAACTAGAGGCTCTGATCTACCTCGGCCTCTTCTGCTTGAACTGAGGGCCTATGCCACACGAGGCTCTTTGGAGCTTGTGGCCCTACTAATGCCACACAATCTGGCTATCTCGGCTACCTTGTCCCACAGCCGGACGAGTCTTTCATCGTAATGCCCCTCACTGCCCACATATGTAACACCCTATGGAGCCATATCTACAAGCTCCAATGTGAAGTCAGCTGCAAATAGGGGGCGAGGTGGGGTGTGTATCTTCTGCTCTACCTCCTCTCTTTGAGAGTGAATCTACCATTCGAGAAGCGCCACCAGAGCTCGACGGCCCTCGGAAAACAAATCTACCCCTCTGCTTTGTTGTGATGAGTGGGGGTCTAGGGAGCTGTCGACAATCGGGGCCTAGGTCCTCTCTGGAATCTCCCTCTTGTATTTCATCGATCTATCCTGGCGGCGCTGTTCCTAATTTATACGTCTCATCACATTGCCATTGTCTAAGGCCACTAAATAGTACGGGCAAGAGCCTGCTGGGTAATGTCCATATCTTCCCGCGGTGTAGGCTGTCATGCATGCCTCAATATATTCCAAGTTCAGACCCATAATAAACTGTGGACTCTAGATGGCATGGTGTCCAAAAAGGCTGGAGAATAGCGGGCTAATGAATCAAGCGCAGCGCATATTCTGTGCTTCCTCGCCCCTGCTCCCGAGATGCAGAAGCTGGTCCGTGGGCTGATACGATCTCGATGGAAAATAACAATGCAGGGAAGGCCTACGAGAAGGAGTTTGGACCGAGTCGGAGGAACGCATCCCTCCCTCTCGAGACCTTTCGGCTCTCGTACCATAACACGGCAATGTCTCGCAATAGGAATACGCCCGTCTCTCGGCGGTGCCCAGGTGTCCACATGCATGACCGAGGAAGATTCTGCATCCCGATCTAGGAAATCACAGGGGTCCTACACTTTGATCGACCACATTGTAGGCTGTGGGGAACCTAATGCCAAAAATTCTACGACCCTCGAACTACGGAATCCACTGGTAAGCTCTCTTATTCACGGGTGACATTGGCCCAGTGGCCATCATTTGTGCCAACATAACAAGCACTGCTGCGGAACTGCAGTCGGATGGTGTAGGTACGGGAGCTATCGGAGGCGGTGTCGTTCGGAATGGCTCTGGTGAGGAGGGGGTGAAGGGTTTGTGATGATGCCTGCAATATCGCCCTCGAGATCGGTGATTCTAAATGAAGGCTGAGGTATCTGTTAGTGCCTCCTCTATTTACTTGAGTATCTAGCCTTCTACCTATGGCAGGGTGTCTTTGGTATACCATTTTAATCTGTCAATAAAGAGTATGATAAGTTTTGAGAACTCGGCCTATCTTGCTTTGCTCACATGGTACGACTAAATATGAAGAAAGAGTAACCATCCTATTATGCCCTTGCGAGTCTTCTACATAGTATGTGATGCACCAACACATCCATAGACAAGACTCTACTTAGCCGTCTTGCGAGACTCCACGGGACACGACACACTCGATACCAAGTTTGTCATGCCACACTTGTGGGGGATATATTGGCACTAGTGCCTACTAGGACTGAATTGCTAGACTACGAGCCTAAGCACCGATGTCTGGCGGCTCTAACTACGATTCCTGCGGAATCAACGAGCTATATCATGGCCCCATGTCTCTGGCCGTGGGCTATGTACATGTACAACAACAATAGCTAACGAGAATCTAAATCAATATAAGGGAACCTATGCGGGCAAACAGGCCACCACCATGCTGACTTAGTTACTTCTTAATCAATATAACGAGATGCTAAATAGCTACGTGGCCAGGCAAAGTCACCACTACTAGCTGGATAAGGCCTTGGCCAACATAAACATTTAAACATACACACGGCCTCACACGATAGCCTGACTAACCACGGAAATATATACGTCGGAGAAGCCTCAGAATGCGATAAGATGGTTAGGGCAGGGCCCTGACCTACCGTACTATACAACAAAAGAAAAATAGTATAAACCTGCGAATACTCAAGCTCGGATGACGGGAGCGTGGCTCTGCATTAGCTAGGATCACGAGGGTCGACTCCTCGTCTATAGGTACTGCGAGCCAAGTAATGCAGCGCCCCAGCGGCGTCGGTACCACTTGAAATGCAGAGCATGTAAACTAGCGAGCATAGCTGAATATAAACAATAAAACTAGTAGTTCTAAATAGTAGAAAATATCGGCTTGTCCCAGGGTGGTAGGATCTGAAATAAGCATGCATGCTTGAAGGTAAGGTAGAGCATACATCCCAGCGTGGCGACACATTTTCTATTAGGCGATAAATAACATGTACATATATAACATACAAGGACCTATACGGCCCAGCATAAAAGTAGGAAGGTGCCAGCAACACACAATCTATATACCCCTACCGGGTCAAAACCATCCAAAAGTAATCACTCCCACTACGCCTACTAACTACGAGCACCTCTCTGACCCCTAGGTATGCGGCTTGGGCTCTACGGGCCTGACTATAACTATATGCGAGTCAGGACTCATAATAGGTAGCGTATGCGTATACGTATTTGTATACGTAATCTTCCCTACAGGCGCAAGCGCTCGACGGGGGTAAGCTATAATGTTATCGATTTCACCACCTCTATCTACCCAACTAGTACTATTTGATCTAAAAAATGTCGGCTGATATGGGGAATGTTGCACTCCGTCTTCATCCTGCGGACGGCATGCCCCGCTCCTTGGGTGACGTATTCTCACCTCGCGGGCGAGTCGACCGCATTTATTAATCACGGGGCGGCAAGGCTCTAAGTGCCCTCATAACACAAACGCGGTCTCGGCAGGCAATAATCACATACGACAAGCATGTTCGATACAGAAAACACTATCCGTGTTTCAATATTTTATTTCTGAATCTCTTTTCTACGTTAAATTGGTTCTCATACTCTTGACTATACGTATACGGATTATTATGCGGTATCGATATTACTTTACTATCTTTTATTCTAAATATACATACTATTATAAAACATGTTTGCTAAAATCCTCTTTGGACTCAATACTCGACTTTTGAATTCTTTCTTCTATAGTTCACGCTATTTACTATCTTTTGGGATTACTATCTTACTTAGAAGGAACAAACTTTACATACCTTCATTTATGATTTCCCGACTAAGCTGGCGTAGCTTTGGTCGGTATTTCCACTATTTCTCCCAATTTGCATTCATATATATATATCAATTAGAACTAAGTACATTAATATTAGAAAGAAAATATCCTTTTAATATATATATATGACCTAAACTTCAAAAAACGATTAGAAAATCTGCTATTTCTCGAAAGTCATGAAGGAGAAATACTCACTTTAGGGCTAGAATATGTTGACACTAATTGGCAATTCCACTTACCTTAACTTCGGTAGCACGATAGTGCGGCCGAGTTGTTAAAACTCATCATAGGAATGCTCCTTCTTTGCCCAATACCTCGGTATGCAAGTTGGTGAGTTTGGACCGTGTTTGTGACGTAATCGGCAGTATTGATAAGGAATATTTGTCCTCCCACTGTTCCCTATGTTTTTCTGCTTGAAAATTATAAAGTTTATGAAATAAACCGAAGTGAGGTTTATATACTTAGGCTTGGACAAGGCCTCTCATTGACCTGTACCCGTCCAGCGGAGAATACGCCCCGGCTCCTCCATGATAGTTCGACGAGTCACTTATCGATCTTTCCACACGGACCTTTTCTAGCATGTATGACATTTAAAACTCTTAACCAACATGAGAATAGGCCATCTACATGTTCAGAATTTATGAGGTGTAACAATAACACCATAATTGAATCGATTGACTCCAGCTAAATTCTGCATTTATAAATAAAGATGAAGAATGAGTCAAACACCTTTAGAACATGCATAAATGTATAATAACCTCATGAGTAATAAATATGCAACTCTGAAATCATGAGGAACAATGGGAGACTCGTCTTTTAGCAGACGTACCGTGATAGAGCTTAGTGGTCCCAACTATCACTCAAGTGGGTAGGTAGTCAAAGACTTGACAGGGCTAGGGACGATACAATGATATCGATATCAGGCTGAAGGCCTATTCGGGCAAGGGAAGCTAACAAGGGAGGTTCCAAGTCATATATAATAGTATAAACCTACATTGGCACGTAGTTTTGAGGCATAGGGTGATCAACCATTAGCCTACTCAGTGCTAGACACTACCTCCAAAAATATGCATATGCTCTACATCATTTTATAAAGAAGCTCAACATCATCTATTGATGAAACTCAGTAATCAAATATATCTCAATACGAAATCATGCATATGAGAAGCTTTAGCTCAAAACATACCACAAAATTTGAAGAGAAGTATAGTCGGGGTCTTGCTCAAGATCCTATGTTAGCTTATACATATGAAAGGCTTAAACTCAAAACATACCACAAACTGAAAATATATTTGGGAGAATTCGCTCCAAAACCATGTGGTAAGCTTAATTTGGGAAAATCATAATTCATACTTAACATGTGGGAATTGCCCAAAGCTTTATCATGCTTGATAATACTCAATTCATATCGAAAACATCATTATAAACATGGGTAGCTTTAAAAGATTCTTTTATCCTTAATATCTAATCATCATCATGCATTCATCATAAATCTCATCTTTTATGAACATCTCGTCAATTGGTTTTAGTTTATAAAACTAGAAACATAATTTTTAATTGAAAATATTATAAAAATTGTCCATGCTTCATAGTCCGATAATAGAATCATAATCGGATCATACTCGTAATAGAAATAAAAGATTCAACAATTGAGTTTTAGAACCCGTAGGTTAGACATAAAATTCCCATAATTTAGAGAGGGATGGGCATGGGTGTGAAAGGAATCACCTATTCATAACCCTACCAGCACGATAAGCCCGATTCTTACAACTGCTTTGAATGCCCGATAGAGAATTGAAGAAAATTGAGGAACACTAGCTTGATCACCCTCTCAAAATTCTCTACCTTGCATGCATGAATGAATAATGTTTAAAATGAACTTAACTCCTTTTAAAAGACACTATTCATAACCCAAAACATCCTAGTTTAGGCCTTAGGAACTTAGGAACTTAGGAATTACGAAATAGTCCTTACTAAATTCGCAAAATAAGCGCCGGAGTGGTCCTAATGGGGGACCTGGCTACCGTGCTTAGGCTGCGACTCATGGATTCGTCAGATTGTTACCTTTGCTCATCGATCTTACGGGCTCGTCACGAAACAGATGACTTGTTAAAATGACCTCGGCTCGTGGCCATCATTCATGATGTACTGCTTGCCTTGCCTCGAAAAAAATTTGATCCATGCTTGCTCGCTGACTCGCCCCACGAATCGTGGGGGCCCGACCCACGACTCATGGGGTCCTTCTGTCGATCCACCGCCCCTTTTCTTTTCTTTTCTTATTTCCCTCCCCACAGTTGACCTAACGACTCGTGGGCGACCACGAGTCATGGTCATGTCAGGTAAGTCTCATTCCGGCTTCCTCACTAAATCCACAGGCCTCCCCCACGAGTTTCCTCGCTGACTCGTTACTTTGTGCTGATGCCAAATTTTCAACTTTTCTGTTGATCTCCGAATCGATCTTTGGGCTTCGAGGTATAACACCAACCTTGCTCAAATGGTAGCTCCCACTCGGCTTCATTCAAACATGACCAAATGAACCATTTATCCACACAAATGATCCTAGGATGAAGAGACTGCTTCCTAGTGACACTATGCCAAACCCAAAAAATGATGGCCAGCACATAGCAATAATCACAAGGAGTGGAAAAATAGCTACAACTGGGTGATAAACCCAAGGTGGATGTTGGTTCAAATCCAAATGATGAAAAGTTGAATGATGGGTGCCTAGTGAACCTATTGTTGTTGATAATGACAAATTGGTTGAGGAGGAAGAGGTTGATACTACTCCTAAAGTGTTAAGTTGATGAAGAGGCGAGGAGACCCCCAAATTCTAAGTCAATCACCTAAAGGTCCACCTCCTTATCCAGTGGGTGAGAAGAAAAAAGAGGACATTGATTCAAAAAGTTTGTGTGCTTGTTCAGCAAATTATTCGTTTATACTTTCTGTTTGTTGATGCGATGTGCTATGGGTTTACAACACTTTGAAACTTAAAACTGGAAAAATGGCAGTGTAGGATATTTATATGGATATAAGATGCTTTTACTTTGTTTTTAGGGAAACTTCATTTTCGGAGTTAGTGCAGGAAAGATGAGGAAAAAGCGTAGAAAATGGGCCAAGTGTAGTCCTTAGTATGAAATTTGTACCTTGCAATTGTGATGAAATCCAGGAGATATGTACGGAATTTGGGGTGAAATCGACTCTTGTTCATGGGTACAACCATGATATAATCGTACCAAAGGAGTCACTGGAAAAGAGACGAGAAACTTGCACTTGCACAATTCACGGTATGAATGAAATGCGAAGTTGTGACAACATCATAGGACCCATACCAAGGAGCTATGGTGAATTCCAAAGGGTATGAAAAGTTGGCATATTCCATAGTAAGAATAGACACCATGAGTCATAATATTAATGTACAAATTGTACCATAGAATCATGACAAACTAGAGAGGATGCCTATCCGCGATCGAGCGTAGGCACGGATCGTGGCTGCAGGCAAGGAGCCCAGGAGACTCAAAGTCGACCCATGGCATGAACATTAAATCTTCATATCATCAATCTGGAATACTTAACATACCAACATATCGGAAACAGAACATAACATAGCGTAGCATGATAATTGGTATGGACTAAATGTTTATGCTGTGAAGTGCTAAATATAGTACGAAATCCTTTAACGTAACGGATGGGTTGATGGGACAACATCCCACAATTAACTTGGAGCAAGCTGGCCAAAGAAAATATCAAATTCTAAATCAAATGGTCTCGGAGAATGAGGACTCACCAACATAAGATGAGCGTGATGCCTTGAAATAGGCCCCTACGCCGGTCTTGAGCACGAGGTTGGATCTGTATCATGAAACGATACAACGTAGAAAGTGTGCGCAGTCGATGGTGAAATGTGCGAGTATGCAAGAGTAAGTAAAAGCAGACATTTGAAATATATAAAAACTCATAAATGATCAAAAAGGTAGGACAACATGCTCATAACACCAAACAACATATGATAACATAAGGCTCAAGGTTTCAAAACATTTGTAATACGGTCGTAATCATAATCATAAGAGAAAAGATTTATTTACATGACTTGATCAATATACATAATGTCAGACACATAAATCATGAGGAACAATGGGAGATTCTCAAAAGCGAGCCTTCCCCCATATGAGCACACATGGAGCCCGACTGTAAGCCTAGTCGGGAGGATGTTCGTACCTTGACAAGGGTAGAACCATGAAGGGAGTGATATCACACATGAAAAGGTTCCCATTTGGTCAAGGGGATAGTCCTGAGGAGGTCCCATCATGTCTACGGTGGCATGTAGTTACGAGGACCGAGCTAGGCCTAGGAACCTGCACTTGGTATTAAATATGCTCCCAAAACATTTATAGTGCTCATAGTATATTATGCATGAGATTCGCTAAGGCTAGTTATGTCATGATAATCATAAATATGCTTGTAAATACATGAACAAGCCATGAGGGTAAGACAGTGAGTCGGCCAAAAATATAATTAGTAAATAATGGGAGTCATTTATACTTCTAAATCATATATACTTTGAAATTATCAATTCGCAATGGGTATTTGAATAAATCCATATTTCGAATCATAAATCATGATGGGTTTATAAATATCAACAACTCGATTCATCACAGAACATGCATAATTAGGCTTAATTTAGTAGAAGTCGAAGCAATAATTTTATAATAAAAATAGTTAATTATAATTTCATATTTAAAAGTCATGGTATAAATCACGAGAAAGATAATAACTCATTAATAGATCATAGAATTCCACAAGATTTAAGTCAAAACGCCTGAATTGCAGTCAAATTTCATGAATTATGAGAGATTGGGCATGGGTGTGAGCAGAAAACACCAGTGCTGCCTTCTAAAACTGCCCAGAAATTCCAAAATTCATAACTCCGAAGCCCGAAGTGATGAAGAAAACCTTGAAAACTAGCTTGATCACCTTCTTTTTCTACTTTTGCATGTATGAGAATGAATAGGTTAGGATGGTAACTATCATAATAAACTCGGAAAAATAACTTAAAACGGCGTAGTTTAGGACCCCAAAAGCATGGAATGACGAAAATGATGGCAATGAAAAACCACGAAAAAATCTACAATGGGTGAACTAATGGGCGCCACCAACAAGTGGTTGGAGATACCACGACTGCGTGGTATGCATGCGTCATATGCCTTTGCCAAAATACACGACCTGGTTTGTACGACTCTACGGATGGTGTCTTACCTTCAAAGGGTCGATTACGTTTAGATGCGTAGCTTCCCTGTAGATCCTATACTTCTCCTTACAACGAGCCTCACCCAGGCTGTTGCCTCCTCAGCAGTGGTAGTTGCATCAGGTCAGTCCTTTGGAAAATTATACCTATCCCCCAACAACGACTCGTGACCCTGACTCGTCACCTCTCCCGCGATGGGTGGGTGGGATGACCATTCATATCCCTGTCACAGAAGCCCTGATCCTCCTGCATTTCACAACAACTGCGTTGTAGTAGGCGATGGGTAGTACTTCAACCATTGTTACTCACTGACACTAGACCAACACTTTCCATGACTTCTTCCAACGAATTCGTTGGTTGGGCCATGCGTCCAGGATTGGGTCGTCCCGGAGTCACAACATTTTTCCAGTTTTCATTAACTATTTTGATCTAGGGTCTAATCTTAGGCACTTTGAGTGTGCAATGTTAGACTTTAGTCCAGGACACGATAGGCAACATACAACTCGTAGCATCGTTGTATGATTCATACTTTCTCAATGACTTAACGATTATCAGCTGGGTACATGTTACCAAGTGGATACCCGCGACTTCTAGCTTCATACTATGACTCGTAGGCTAGGTTGGCGGTAGTTCACTATTAATAGAGGAAAGATTTCAATTATTTGTATAAATACTTTTAGGTTATTTTTCTTAATAGGATTGATTCGTTTACTTTTGTAATGCGTGATATTTGGTTTTCCTAACGCTACTTGGAGATCAAATACATGAATTGCTTGGAGAGTTCTTTCATTGTTCTTGACTTGATCATGCTGATTATGAAATAATCAATTGGGTATTTCTTTAATCATCATTATAAGTTGTTAATTATGTTTTTCTATAAAATCTAACTATTTTCTTGCAATCATGAATAGCTAAAACCTCCCACAACTAGGATTGAAACCATGGTGAATTAACTAACTAAGGTTACCATATGATGATTCTAAACCAATACTAAATGCTTTCATTATTCATCTACTACATCTTAAATGTTTCTTAACGATGCACAACATCGGGAATTTGCACAATTCTCTACTTGAACCTAAAGAAGTAGAATTAGGAAAAGAGATGAACAACAAAGCCTTGAAATTTAAGTTTCAATGAATAACTAAGCTACGATTGCAGGATAGTTAATTTGGAATAATTGATAACGGTTAAAGTGAAAATACTCAAGAGACTGTCACGGTGATTGGTATAGCCGTCAAATAGGGGCGAATCAATCATTTGAATGAATCTAGTTATTAGTTACGTAGGCTAAGTGTTAGGATAGATCACTAGTTTAATATCCCAAAATATTATGAATCCATGGAGGGCTTCCTAGTTAATTGCATAACTTGATCACGACAACTTAATTTACAACTTTATTACTTGATTCGTTCTTTAAACCCCCTGATAGAGATAATTGTACTAAAGAATAAATACTAGCGTTATTATACATCACGACCATATTCGTGTGGGATCGACCCCAACCTAGTTGGGTTCTTTATTATTCAACATAGTGTCATACTTTTACGAGGTGTAATTTAAGCGTTACCAAAAATAGCGCGTTGTCGGGAATATGACTTAGGATTAGATTAATTTCTTATGTTTAACTTTTAGTCTTTATTTTCCCGTTTATATTTTTTTCCTTTTGTTTTGATTTATTTAGGCTTATATAAGGATACCCTAACTCAAGAGCAACCATTGTGAATAGCAAGATGGAGGATAAAAGGTTGCTCGTGCCTTTGGTGGAAAGATTGAGTGTTGAGACACGGGCGGCTATCCTTGCCATTTATGATGGGATGTATTTAGGTGGTATCTTAGGGATGGTGAATGCAATGGAGGAATGGGCTCCTAGAACTTAGGGCCAGAAGATGTTGGATCTTGATCTAAAGAACCGTGCAGCCTCCAATAAAACCATCGGTTGAAGTACCCGTGCTCTTGGAGCATAAGGCATTGTGAGCTCTCACAGAAGGTGAACTGGATTAGAATGAAGCATCAAATTAAGGTTAAGATCAACTGAATGAGTTAGATAAATTCTAGCATCGAGCCTATAAGAGTGTAGACATCTATAAGGAGAGAATGAAGATCTATCATACTTAGGAAGATTAGAAAGAGGGAGTTTAATTACGGTGATTTGGTACTTGGTTAACTTGAGGCTCAACTTTGCATCAGGAAAAATTGAAGTATGTCATGATCATTGAGACCCCCGAGATCGAGACACGAAACCTTGAACCACGAATGGATCTAAGTCGACCCATGGCATTACATGATAAGTGAAGCACATGTCATCCAGAATAAGTTGATAACTAAAAACATGAATTAGCGAAAGTCTGAATACATATCAACCATATAGAGTCAACATAACAAATTTGAAATTTTATATATTGTACGATAAGCCTCTAACATGTCGAAGAGGGCGTGGGGCATTAGCCTAACTAGCTCACTAAAGTATGAAGCCCAGTAACACTAACTCAACCAAGCGAAGGTCCTTGGAGTATGAAGACTCACCAACAAGAGAAAATGAACTAGGCTGCGGGGAGGCGCTAGCGGTGGGCCGAGTCTGGTCCCTCACACTACAATATCATGAAATGATACGGCATAAAATATGCGGTCGTACTTGGGATATGCTTTTGAGCATACAAGGTAAATAAAATATGTTGAGTAAGTACAAACTAAGATCATGCATATAAACATAAATCATAAGATCATGAGAGAAAGGAACATTTCCTAAAAAAATTGTAAATTATAAAACATAATAATATTTTATTTGAATTTCATATACATAGAATGACCCCGAAGTTGAAAATAGAATCATATGGCTTGCTATATTTAAAACCATAAGTAAGCTTATAAACTAGTCATTAGGTCAAACTGCTGAAAATATAATATCATAAGTGTAAATATGCATAAGCGAAATTATGAGGAATAATGGGAGACTCGTCTTCTTGACACCATCATGGTAGAGCTTATATGATGCCCCAACTATCACACTCAAGTGGTGACCCTCCAAAACCTTGCCGGGGGCTAGGGCGTTACCATGATATCGATATCAAGCGGGGAAAACTCTCTTGAGAGGCCCCAAATAAATATATATAAACCAACGTTGGCGCGTAGTTCTAAGATGGGAAATTTGGAACCCTAAGCCTGCTCGGTGCGAGCCTACTCCCGAAAATATGCATAGTGCTCTTATCGATTTTCAATGAAGCTAAAATCATAATTACATGCATAATGCAAATACGAACATAGGAGTCTTGACTCCAAAATATATCATAAGCTATAATTGGAGTGCGGCCCAAAAACATTGATAAATTTGATCTTATTAACATTGGCTAAATCATGAAAACATACTTAACTTGTGTGGGCTTTCCCAAATCTTAAAATCATGCATACTTGAAATAGACTTCATAAGTCAAAATCATGGATTTATACTTGGGTAATTTATAAAAATTCATTCATACTAGATATCTTATAATACGCAAATCATGAATCATAAACTTGACTTTTCATAAAACTTACATAATAGGGCATAATTTCTAATAACTTGAAATCGTGAATTTAAAATCAAATTATGTATAAAAATTTTATAAATCTGAAAACATGCTTTGGAACATTAAGAATTGACCCTTAAATAAATCATAGAGAATTTCATAAGAGTGGGTTAAAACCTCATAGGATCATACACTTGAATTGAAACTTAAATTCATGAGATTTAGGAGAGATATGGGCATGGCGGTGAAAGAGCTCTCATTCAAATCCCTACATACTTAGGTGAAATTTGAATCTACACTTGTCTTTGAAGGCCTAAGAGATTTGGAGAATAATTGAAGGGTTTAAGCTTGATCTTCGATAGAAAACCTCTAAACTTGCATGCATGGTAGTTGAATGAATTAGGGCGGTTAAACTCCTTAAAAAATAGTTTAGGGCTTAGGAGCTTGGGTTTGAAATACCTTAATGAATTTGTAGGAAACTATCTTATCAAACTTATGTCATGACTCGTACTATGAGTTGTACAATACTCCTACGACTCGTGGTATACTCCTATACTGACCAAGTCCAAAACCTCCAATCTCACGAATATTTCCATGAATCCTACTACGATTCGTAACACCATCCTACCATCTTAGGTACAATCAATCATCTTCTAACCCCAAGGACTTACTACGACTCCTGACCACGGGTAGTACCTAATCTTGTGCAAAATAGCATGCCCAAGTGATGTTTTATACCTTAATTTAGTCTTATTTATCTAATTTATTTTATACATTTTCATGTAATTTTTATATAAATGTGAATGATATGTACTAACCAACATGATTAGTCCTTGTTTTAGGTATTTTTGGTGAATTTGAGGAACTAATCATAAGTTGGTGAAGTAGAGGAATGGAGTCGGGGCAATGTGCGAAAGTCGGCAAGGAGTATGCCTTGGCAAGGCGCGCCGGGCCGGCGTGCCACGATGTGCGTGTGCCGCCCGGCTTGGGTGCCACGCTCATACCGAGGCACGCGAAGAGTAGCATGAAGCGAGCTCAGCGCGCCAGCGTCGTGCCACGTCGAGGCCGAGCTAACGCGCAGCGGCATGCCCATCTGTACATGAAACGGCGTGTCACGGCCCGGCAATGGTGACACTTTCAGCAGAGATGGGCATCGGAGCGGTTTCAGAGCCTCTGCTTTACCTCCAGGTGTCACGGAGCGGTGCCAAGGCCACACTCAAGTGACACAGACATTCCATGATAAACTAAATTTGCACGTTTCTCATTTACTATAAATTGGACCCTTAGATCCTAATTCATGTCACGATTTTATTAAAAAACCACCTAGGAGTGAAGGGAGGAGTGGGAGAACTCGTAGCGTTTGTCAAATTCCCTTCTCTTCTGCCAATTCTTTGTAAGTATGTTAATTTAGTTGTAGTTTCTTGTAGTTTACGAACATGAATGGCTAGAACCCTTCTTCTGAGGTTGAAACCATGAATTATGATTGTGTTTTTATAAAAGTGTGGAATTAAGTTATTGATTGTTGTTTTGTCTTGCATTACGGATTATTGGTTATTTTATGATTGATCACCATGAAAACTTACCGTTAACGTAGGAATATGCTTGAGGAAGCATTTACCTAGGTGAATCACATGAGAATGTAAGGAACATGATTGTATCTCACGATATAATTTGTGTTAGGATAGAACTATACCTAATGCCTTGCTTGGTTGATAAAACGGGATTATTTAGAGACCGACTTAAAATTATCCCATCACCACTCAAAAGTAGTTGTGAGGCTAAGTTGGATTAAATGTTTAGGTGCACGAGAGTCCCTACTCATTTCCAGTAAACCACATTCCCACGTAATTAATTTCCACGAACTGAATTAGCATCCTCGCTCACAATGATGCGGTGAGGCTAGTTTGTCGTGTTTAGAAGAGCTCGAAAGGCCCTAAACATGCAATTCTAGTTATGTGAGACGATAATTGATAGTTTCATACTTAAACCATTGCAATTCGTAATAGCGCATGATTATGGTTTTAACTCTATGTTGCTCCTTGAATGAATTGAGAATATATTGTTGACCAAAAATTAGACTTAATTAAATCTCCTTGAAAACTTCTATAATCAACATTTTTGGTATTTAATACACTTGAACTAGATAGTTAGCGGAATGGAGTCCCGATCCCTTTGTGGGTTCGACATTCCGGTTCCTTAAAAGAGCCACTATATTATTTGCGACCGTACGCTTGCGGTATACGGGGCTCGGGGCGCATCCAAGTTGACGGCGGCAAGTGGCGGAGTAAGTGATCAAGTTTTTGCAATCATGCTCCCTACATGTACGATGAGTTCTCCCTTCTCCATTCACTCCTAGGTGATTTTCTGAATAAAATCGTGACAAAATGATTTTAGGAGCTAAAGGGACCGATTTATAGTAAATGAGAAACGTTCACAATTTAGCCTGACGTGGAATGGCTCAGTGTCACAAAGTGTATCGCGGCTCTTTAACTCAGTGACACGGAGGTAATGCAGGCTCTCTTGAAGTACCTCGGATGCCCATGCCAAGTGTCACTGCGCTACCGGCGTGACACACTGCTCATCTCTGGCCGGTTGGCATGCTGGCAGGCGCGCGTAACTTTGCGTGCGTTGGCTTGTGTGGCCGGGCACCTACCGCATCTTGCCTCTTCTCGCGTGCACAGCATGGGCGTAACTTGATCTTGGGTGTGGCCTGTGGCCAGGCGCAGCACACGCACGAGCGTGGCTGCTACTGGCAGCGCCCGGCCTTGCCAGGCATACTCCACCGACTTTTCGCACATTGCTCGACTCCGTTTCCTCTACTTCACCAAACATGATTAGTTCCTCAAATTCATTAAAACCTATAATTAAAACCTATAAAACAAGGACTAATCATGTTGGTTAGTACATATATTCACATTTATATAAAATTACATGAAAATGTATAAAATAAATTAGATAAACAATACTAAATTAAGGTATAAAGCATCACTCGGGTATGCTATTTTTCCCGAGATCAGTACCCACATACTACATCTTGTAGTGGGGAACTCATGGTTTGGGGAACCAAAATCTCTACTCTGAACTACGGGTCTTCCTACGACCCGTACTACCAACCTACGACTCATAGGTTGAGTTGTACTAAAGCAAATTTTCCAACTTTTCCTGTTGATCACATTTCAAATCTCCGATTTAGTCTTAGAAAATTTCGAGGTATTACAAAGTCTAGATGGATGGGACCATATAGAGTGGTGGAACTATTCTCATATGGTGCCATCGAACTAGAGAACAAAGATGGCAAGAGGTTTAAAGTAAATGGGCAGAGAGTGAAACTGTACCTGGGAAACACTGATGAGGTGAAGGGAATCGACTTAGTGTATCTTGATTAAGCTTGAATGGTCAAGAGACTTGCATCGTGCCACGATGTTAAATTAGGCGTTGCATGGGAGGCAATCCATGAAGAGTTGGTAAAGTTTGAGTAGCTGACATGAGCACTTAGACGCCACAGGTATGTTCCTCTCTCTCAGTTGTGTATTTCCTTGGTTTGGGGACAAAGCATGCTTTTCAAAAATGGGGTGTATTTGTCTTTTGGGTTTTGATTCGTCCAAGTGTTTTTGTTGCCGTGTTTATTTTCTCTCGGACATAATATCTATTAGAATCGGCATGTTTAGGATGTTTTGTTTTTATTTAACTAGAAGTAGCCTAGGAGTATTTTACAGCCAATAAATGCACATGTGTTTGATGTTTTGAAATTGTTGGAAAAAAAATGACCATTTTAAAATTTTTTGTTGTATAGTTAGTTGTGTTTGTTGACTGCGAAGCATGACCAATGTGGATCTCTTTATGGAATTTGATAGATTAGCATGATTAACTATAGCTTAGTTGTGCATGAACTGGATAGGTATTGTGTGAAGCGAACCTATACCATGTGTGAGTGAGGTTCTTACTTAGTTCAATGTTGTGTAGGTGATCTAGAACTTATCCGGTTGATCTTTGCTTAGATTATAGGATAGTTGGTGAGGAATGGATCATAGGTCGTTTTTGAATTAGCTCACGTTTAGCCTAAATTGCCCTATCAAATAAATAAGTATCTCTTGATTCAAATGTTTGAGCCTTAATTGACCATTTTTCTTTGATTAGCCTATTCACCTTCCCACTTATTTATAATGAATCTGTTTTGGCCCTGGTCCCTCCTTGGATATTGTGAATCTCAACTCAGGCAAAATGATTAAGTTGAGGGTGGCTATTGTAGAGGTGTGTAAACTATATGGGAGATATGAAAGGAGAAAAAAGTTAGTCAATGAAAAGTGGGTGTGGGAAAAAAAAGAATAAGAAAAGGAATAAATCTGGGAAAAAAAGATAAATAATAGAAAAGTGAAAAAGCAACCATACCATCTAGTTGAAAGAGGAATGAGATGGAGAAAAGGAAGAAAAAATAAAGAAAAAGGGAAAAGATAAAAAAAGTAGAGCCAAATTTGTGTAGTGCCAAGAAGGGTTAGTCACTATTTTCAGATCTACTATACCCAATCTGAACCTACATTACAAGCCAATAAAAGTCCTTAATGATCCTAGCTTAAACATCCAAAAAGTCAGAGTAGAGAAAATAAGGGCAAGCCTATGGTATCGCATGTGTAGTGTTTGAAACTATTTTGGGAGAGTGAGAGCTTTGCTTGACAGTCCGTTCTTGTATACATCATTTTGAGTGTATTTGGGACTTATTTTTTTGTGAGGGTACATGGGTCGCATTGCATTCTGCCGACATTCTGTGTAAATAGCATTAGTGATAGCCTGGTTGTCTGCTAATAGTTGAATGCAATCTCTAGATCCCTTTGTGTTATGATTAGTAGTTGCATGTATGCATAGCTAGCTTGGTTTTGAATGAAAAAGGGGTCAATATTTGATAAGTGCTCGTGTGTGCAATTTTGATATGGTTGGCTGTAGGTCTTCTATTTCACTTTCTAGTTAAGTGTCGTGTTAGAGTAGTGTTTTATTTGACTGAGGACATGCTAAAGTCTTAAGTTGAGGGTGTTGATGTGTTGTGGCTTTACAACACTTTTGATGCTTAAAACTTTGGAAAAATGCTTGGTCTTAGGTATGTTTAAATGCACATGAGGTGCTTTTACTTCTTTTTTTTTAGGGAAATCATATTTCAGAGTTGAATTTTGGAAAAGAAGTGGAAAAAGTGCAGAAAATAGGCCAAGTGCAGTCCTCAGTATGAGCCAACCTTAGTGGTACGAGCCATACCTTGCAGTCGTGATAAAAATCGAGAGGATATGCACAAGTGTTGGGGCCAAGTACAACTCTTGGTACGAGATGTACCAAGGAGTTATGAAAAGAGTCAGAAGCTTGCACTTGCCTGAGTTCCTGGTATGAATGAAATGCATGAGTCGTAACAACATCATACGACCCATGCCAAGGAGCTGTGGTGAATTCCAGAGAGTATGACAAGTTGGTAGATCCCAGAGTACGAATAGAGACCATGAGTTGTAACATCAATGCATGAATTGTACCATGGACTCGTGACAAACTCCAGAGGATGCCATACTTTAAAAGATCAAACCACGACAGGCAACATACAATTCGTAGCATCATTGTATGAGTCGTACTTTCTCCCAGGACTTAACCAATTATCAAGACTGCAATGCATGTTACAGATGGATACCACAACTTGTAACTTCATGCTACGACTTGTAGGTTAGGTCGACAGTAGTTTCCTGTTAATTTAGGAAAGGTTTTCAATTATTTGTATAACTACTTTTTAGGTTATTTTCTTTATAGGACCGATTCATTACCATTGTAATCTTGATTCTTAGTTTTTCTAACACTACTTGGACATCAAATACACGAATTGCTTGGAGATTTCTTTCATTGTTCTTGACTTGATCATACTTTGGTTGTGCAATAATCAATTGAGTTTTTCTTCAATCATCATTGTAAGTTGTTAATTACGTTTTCTACCATGAAATCTAATTCTTTTCTTGCAATCATGAATAGTTAAAACCTCCACAACTAGGATTGTGGGAACCACGGTGAATTAACTAACTAGGATTAATATAAGGTGGTTCTAAATCAATATTAATGTTTGTATTGTTCATCTCTTTATCTTAAACGTTTCTTTACGATGTAAAACATAGGATTTGCCCGAATTCCTACTTTCTTGAACCTAGAGAAGTAGATATTAGGAAAAGAGAAGAATAACAAAACCTTGAACTTTAAGTTTCATTGTATAACTTGAGTTGCGGTCGCAGGATGGTTAATTTGGAATAATTGATAATAGTTAAAGTACAAACACTCAAGAGACCTAATCCGGTGATTGAGTATAGTCATCCAATAGGGATGAATCAGTCGTTCGGATGAATCTATGTTATCAGTTTTACAAGCTAAGTAATAGATAGATCACTAGTTTAATATTCCGCAGTTGTTATGAATCCATGGGGAACACTTCTCTAGTTAATTGCATAAACTTGATCACAACAATATTTTACAACTTTCTTACTTGATTCTTTCTTTAAAAACCCCCATTAGGAAATAACTGTACTAAAAGCATATATACTAATGTTATTCTACATCCTAACTATATTCCCTGTGAAATCAACCCCAACTTAGTTGGGTTCTTTATTGACAATGTCCGCGTCATACTTTTACAGGGGTATGATTTGAGCGTTATCAGATGCTTTTCTCCAAATTCCCGGATACACCAAGTTTATGATGAAGCTTCTGAAGAAGAAGAGAGTTGTTGATGTGGGCACAGTGGAGGTGTCACATCATTGTAGTGCAGTTATGTCCAGCAACCTTGCTCCAAAGAGAGATGATCTCGAAGCATTCACCATTATATGCACCATCAGGGTGTACTTATTCAATAAGGCTCTACGCGACCTGGGGAAAGCATCAACTTGATCTTTAGAAGGTTAGAATTGGGAAGTCTCAAGCCTACAATAATGATATCAAATGCCCCATAGAGATACTTGTTAATGTTCTGGTTAAAGTGGAAAGGTTCATTCTTTCAGCGGACTTTGTTATGTTGGATTGTGATATGGACCTTGAAGTGACTACTATCTTGGGGTGCCATTCTTGGCCACAGGGTGTGCTCTAGTTGATGTCAAGCTAGGTGAGCTAAAATTTTAGTTAGTGGTGATGAAGTGACATTCAGTGTATGCCAGCCAATGAAACCACTAGATGAGTGTAAGGTTGTAGCCATGCTCAATGATAGAGATGAGTAGGGAGATGTTCTTGATAAGGAGGCCGAACCTTCGGATGATGGTTAAATTGTGAAGTGAAACCATTGTGCTGCGATGTTAAATCAAGCGCTTCTTGGGAGGTAACTTAAGTGTCTTTAAGTTCCTTTTTATTTCACTTTTTTTTGTTTTTGTGGTTGTAGGGTGTCATATTATGGATAAAGTTGGAAAAAGCAGAGTGTGGGCACATGTGTTAGACCTGCGAAACGCAGGTACCAACTGGCAAAAAGCAAATCATGTGCAAAATTGGTCCAGAATGCCTGGAAAAATAATAAGTACCTGCACCTCATCTGCGAACCGCAGTCACATACTTGTGGAACACAGGTGTAGCATAAATCAAACGCAGTACCTGGAAAAATTGTTCAAAAAAATAGGAGACCTATGTCTCATCTGCGAAATGTAGGCATAGATCTGCAGATGATACTGTAACGCATATCCTGGGCAATGCACTGGAGCAAATGTCACCTTCATGCATTACACTTGCAGCTCACAGATTTCCATTTGCGGCTACATGTCCATCGTAAGCGCAAGTATGAGGAAACTAAAAGTTGACCAACCCGTTGATTGAACCGATCCAGATTTGACCCATGAACTTTCCTTTCTTCTCCACTTCCCAAACTCCTAATTTTTTGAACCAATACACCATTTTATCCACCTTAACTTCCATTATCATTTTTCATAACCCCCCATTAACTCCCCATAACATCCACCCAACCCTTCACCTTCCTTCACTCTATAAAACCCACCATTTCTTTCATTTTTCTACCATCACAAAACAACATTAATTTCACACCAAAAGAAGAACTTGGCTCAGCAATTGCTTTATAAAAAGCTTCAAATTTCAACTTCCTTTTTATACTCACTCTATTTGGTATGTTTCTTGGTTTTCATTTTTATCTCTCTACGGTTGATGGTATGTGTAGAAGAAGAGCGTGATAGCTTTCATCTTTCTATTACGCATATTCCCCCTATTTCCCTAATGTATGTTCTTCATGTCTATCTGGAAATTGGTACTTTGTGGGTATTACTAAGGGGGGTTTCGAAATGTCAAAATAGGCAGTGATGTTAGTCTCATGTGATTCTATATGATTGATGAATGTTAATGCCATGAAATTTAAGTTGGGGGTGAAGTCTGAGTAACCCCTTTGCCGGAAGTGAATGATTTTTCCCAATGACGGATAGGGTGACATCTTTCTTAACAGAAAATTGTCATTTTTTCTTATATGCTTGATAATAAGGATGAACATGTAGTTATGCTTGTAAGTAGTATGGGTTGTTGAAATAACTTGACGAATGTGGGTAAGAATGGTAACTTAACATTTTCTTATGATAGATGGGGCAACGTCCTTCTTAAGGAAAGTCATTGAGCTGTCATAATGGCCAAATTGATGGTTGATTCTGTTAGTATATCTTTCGGGGAAGTCTGAGTGCCCGTTAGATTATGAAATTGTTCATACATATCTAGAATATGAATTGAAAACTTGTGGGCTGAAATTTGGGCATTGTTGAGCAATTGTGTGTCGCGGATGCTGCTCTGCTGAACCTAGGTTCAACGTAGGTATTGGAAATGAGATCCAGTCTCACTGCCTCACATCTGTGTTCCACCTGTGTGCTGCAAATCTTCATCTGCGAAACACAAATGTAACGCAGAAGCTGTGCCAGATTCCAATGTTACTGCCTTGCATATGCGCCTCAACTGCAGACCGTAGGTCTACACCAGTGAAGCGTAGGTACAAGTAGTTGAGTTTTTGTTGCTTCATTTTATTCGCAATCCAATTTCTTTTCTTTTTGTTTCTTTAGTATAGTATAGCTGCTTTATTTTATTTTCTTTAAAAAAATACAAAGAGAGTGTGGTGTATGTTGTGGCAATAACATTGTCTTGCAGGAAAATGTTGTCATCCAGGCGTCAAGACAAGGGAAAGGCTCCCAAAATGGAAAAAGTTAATAAATGGGCGGGCCTGCCCAAAAATTACTTAGGCTGAAACCGGTTGAGCTGAAATGGGCTAAAATGCGGGTTATAACTCAATCTGTCCAACTCTAATTAAGTTTTAATTGTTTTATTGTTCTTTAACAATCATTTGATAACTTATAAAATTAATATTTTTCTTTATTATGACTAAATATAACATATTAAATAAAATAAAATGTCATCTTGAAAATATTTCGACAAGATTTCTCATGAATTAATTTGAGTCAAATATTAGCCCAAACTTTGATGAACTAAAATGAGTTGGGTTGAAATGGGCTGAGCTAATAAATGAGCGGGTCAATTATCAGCCAAAACTTGAGCAAGTTGGGCAGCTTATGATCTCATGGACTGATTTTATCACCTCTAATTTATACTTAATAGTCTTAGTTAGAATAAGCCATAAATAAAAAGTTATCCAAACAGGCTCTTTATCTCACTTTGATTTTTTTAACACTTCTTTTGTAGTTCAGGCAGAAAAAGTTATCCAAACAGGCTCTTTATCTCACTCAGTTTGATTTTTTTAACACTTCTTTTGTAGTCCAGGCAGAAAAACTAAACACATTATAGCTCGGATAGGAAAATCATAAAATTTGAATATTTTAGGTGTGTTTTTCACCTTCACCTATTTCCTTTCTTCTTCCTCTTCTTTGTAGAACTTCAACATCCATTGTTGTGTAGAAACTTTTGAGCTATAGATTTGGAGATTCATTTTTTATTCTTCTATACATATTATATCTTGACCTTTTCTTACCTATTGCTATACCAAAAAGTATGAAGTTTTGCCCAGAATTTTTTTTTTTTGTTCTTCATCAGTTGACGAAAAAAAAATCCGGCAAAACAAAGTTCATTGACAATTAATATTTTGGTAAAGATATGATATTTTCAGTCACTTCTATTAGAGATTGAGCACAAAGAAATGATCCGAAAAAGTATTTTGATCAGTGTGTTAAATGAAAAATAATGCTCACTTCGCCGAAAAATTGGTTAACACCGGCATTTTTTTTTTTTGCAAATAAAAAAAAATCACATCATACTCATTTCTCTCATTTATCTATCAAATCCAACAATTAATTTGACTTTAAAAAAATAGAAGAAAAGAAAAAAAAGAATGATGCGGGAGAAGTGAGAAAATGAAGTCCCTAGACTTCTCAAGAGTTTGGAAATAAAAGAAAAAGAAAAAAAAAGCAACAAAAATTAATAAGAAAAAAAAGTTAAATATTTTTTTAAAAAAAATAGAAAAGTGTCAAAACACGATTGGAGTGTGATGTACACACTCTTCTTTGAAATTGATATTGAACTGAAAAGAAGCTATTAATTTCACTTTGAATTGGTTCAGGGGAGATGATAGGATCCTCGCTAATTTATAGTGTCTTTTTAAAAATAAAGTATAAGTTCAGAGAAAACTTTATGTATTCTCTCTTTTTTTTTTTCTAAAAAACATTTATAGATATTGAAGAAATTCCACTCAAAGAAATTGAATGAAACTGCTGAGAAATTTTCTTTTTTAAAAATAAGATTTTTTATGAGTTTAGGTTCTCTTTTGTTTTCAAATCTTAACCATATATGGCATTTATAAAAGGTATATTATTAATACTGACAACTGGAATCCCAATCATGACAGAGAAATCGAGACAGATAAAAGGAACATATATATCATGATTGGGATAGAGTCTTCATATACATTATGAATTAATCAAGTTATATACAAACTGACCCGTACATCATAAAAAAAAGTTCGATGTCAATTGAGTGACAGTGTTTCTTGAGAAACCAACGCACACAGTTTCCTTTATGGTTGATGAAAAGATTTGATAAGTTACAAGGGTGTCAGGCTTACTAGCACCCAAGGGAGCTGTAGTTCTGTACTCCCCTCGATTTAAAATAAATGATATTTTTATCTTTCTATTTTATGTCAAACTAAGTGGCCTGTTATTAAACTCAAGAATGCATTTATTTTTTCTTCTAATTTTATCCTAGTTTAAATTAATGGAATTTTACATAACTACGAAATTGTTAAAGAACTACTTTTTCTGGACATTTGATTTCGAGTAAGTTAGCAAAAACACTTCTTACCTTCTAGGATTCTTACCTTCTAGGAGTGAAGAGTTTTTTTAAGGGGTGTGTCAGTGCTAAAAGCACCACCTTATTATGAAACAAAGGGAGTATCATGTATTTATTTCTCCCCAAACTTTCATTGACTGACCACTCAGAAGAGTCAAATAATTCTGAAACAATATCATACTGGTTTGTTCTTCAAAGTTTCCTGCTGGCCATTAGACATTAGACTCCATGGAACTCTATGTCATTTTCAACATGGTTATTGAAGGTTTGTACTTCTTTAACTTTGTACTCAGTTCAGGGGACTGTACATATAAACTCAAAGGTTTGTACTTCTTTGACTTGTATAAAAACATAATATAAATCTATTAAGAACGATTTCATTTTAAAGTAGAAGACAACAGAAACTAAATCTGGAAAATTAGCCTCTATTTTCTATTTCTTAGTGCTAAGAAAACCGCAATCAAGCAAAAAGTTGTACAGACCTTGTATAATCATGTACAAAAGTATCACTATTGAACATGTCAGAAGGGTTTACTTCTTCTGTGAAATGGTCACAGTTGAGAGCAGATGAAGTCTTAAGTCAGCTTAACTGTGCTGCTATACCAAGAAGTTCCTTCTCCGGTCTCCCGACTGCAGTTATTTTTAAGCAGGTCCATCAAAAAGTCGAGCCATTGAACCCAAAAAATGGGCGCTGCATGCAAAGAAAAGGATTTCCCGTTAAGATATAGCATTGAAAAAACCTTTACATTGATGTAAACACGGTCAAATAAAAAAAATGAATTGATAACAAGTACAATGTCCATTTATTATGTACGGATTCAGATTCTAGTAACTTGCTTGGGCTTGAGGCATAGGTTGTCATTGTTCTTGTTGATTAGATTCCATTCAAAATAGAGCCAATTCCAATAGGATAGTAGGATTTTTCCACCGATGCATCCCAAGATGGGTAGTTTAACCAATTGGCAATCAGTTATGAGTAGGATTCCATAAATGCCAAATTTCAATTGAAAGAATATATTGAGGAAACAGTAATGCAGTTTGGGAGTAATCAACAGAAGGACAACCTCAGCTAAAATTAACCGAAAAATTGTTTTCAAGATGGTTACTTTAAGTAGTTCTTCTCCACAAATTTCAGAACAAATTTTACAGTTAATTCAATTTATATGAGGCTGGGTAGGGGGGAAAACGCAGAACATCATTTCCTTCTTTGTTCTCGTAAAGACTTACCGGAGAATCATAAAACTTTATATAGAATCTGTCACTGTCTATTGACAGCTTTGTCTGAAGAATCTCTGCAATGGTTGAACTGAGTTTGCCATTCACACTAGGTCCAAGACCTCCAATGGAGATTAATTCTCCATATGCAGCAGGAGCTTCAGTACCAGCAAATGCAATAGGAACTCCTCCATTCAACAAGATCATCACATACTGTGGAAACCAAGCAGAGTTATGTTAACATACTTCCACAAAAGTAAAGTCGCTCTAAAATAGAGTGAAACTAAGAGATAATCAGGTAATTGCTAGTTGCACTTGTGTTAAGAATAATCCATGGTAGGCATTTCCATCTTCAGGAAACATTTGATATCAAAAACTCTTTTGGTAGAGAGAGGCTTACTATACCACTTCATTCTAAACAAACTAAATTTCCAACAGTATAAGTTCTCTTAAAACCAACTCCATCTTCATATATTGATATCTGATCCTCACAATCAGCAATATGAAAAAATAACCGAGTCATTTAAGTTACCCCATAATTGCTGGAAGCTAATATTCTACTTATGGGAAAAAAAGGCTATTAAATTTACTCCAACTGCTGCTTTGGCATGAGTAAACGCTTAGAGAATGCTGAAATTAGAAGCCCTAAATGAAACCACCCAACCGCCAAAGTTTTCCACGCCCCAAGAATTGGCATCAAAATATTTATTGGATTCTGCATTTCTAATCTACCAACATAAATGTAATAGAAAACTAAAGAAGAATTCTTTTCAGTTGTGAACCCAAACTAACAAACAATTATTTACAAGCTATAGGCAATGAAGACTTATCCTAATGGTTAAGGTGGAAGTGCTCAGTCTCAGGTTCAAATCCTATCAAAATATGGATTCACGTCCAATTTAAGTGTCAATATTCTCCTACTACCATGTGCTAGAGGATACTGACTTATTCCTGTTGGTGGTGTAAATATTTATAATGCTAATATAGTCTTAATTAACTTAACTGAATAACTACCTTGGTCTCTCATAGCTAACCTGCTCGTTCGTAATTTTGAGCAACAAAAGGCTAAATCTGTCTTTCTACTCATCTCACTTCCCCATTGTTTAAAACAATCTCCTTTACTATTATCTTCTTCTTAAAGTAAATATTTCCTTCAAAAATTTCAATTTACATTTAGAGTGAAGGGTAGAAAACACACCTAAAGTATCCAGGTTTTCTAAGTTTCCTACCCGAACTATTACATGTTTACTTTTCCTAACTAAACTATCACCAAAATGTTTATCAAAACACACCTCAACTATCAATTGCTCACTTTTCCTACCTGAGATATCGTCATCGTTCAGGTAGGAAAAGTAAATATGTGATAGTTTAGGTGTGCTTCGATAAACATTTAGTGATAGTTCAGATAGGAAACTCACACACCTGATAGTTCAGGTATGAAACTCAAAAAACTATGATACTTTAGGTGTGTTTTTCACTAGGCAAAACAAAGCAAAGATTTCGACCACATTCTCAACCAATGTTTTGAAGGAGAAGCAAAGGAACAAATGAAACACAGAATGGATAAGCCCACATAAAAGTTCTTTCCTTTTTCATTTACCCCATCTCTGAACATGTTCCCACTTAACATCCACATGACCATCAAGTGTGGTGAGACGGATAATCCATCTCACTCTTAACCTGAGTTGTGAGATGGAATCCATCTCACTCTTAGCCTGAGTTCTCGGGTTCGCGCCTGACAATGGAGAAAAAAGATTTAGGGAGCGGTTCCCTCTTTAATGGGTCCTATGTGGCTTGACGATGGAGAAAAGAATGTAAGGGGTGCTTCTCCCTTTAATGAGGCCTTATATGGCGCTAATCTGAATTAGTCTTAGATTCCTGATAGCATATGGTTATACCAACAACAACAAAAAAAAACTCAAACATATCCCGTGTAATCCCACGTGGGTAGAATAGAATGTAGGCAGACCTTAACCTAGCTTTATAGAAAAAGAAAAAAGCTCCACTGGACTCAAAAACCTCTGTTAACCTCCACATGACTCGAATTATCGACCTACTACTAAACGAATCTCATTTCCAACCTAGAATTGGAAGTTAAAATGACTTACAATTACCACTAAATCAATGGCCATCTCAGAAACTGATACAACTTTTTTCTCAGGGGAATTTCATCAAGCAGGTAACAGTCAATATAAATGAAAACGCAAAACCCAAATGGCAAGAGAATTACTTAACTGACTCAGGTTTACCAATGATTTTGGCAACAGCTTTAGTAGCATCTTTGAGAATATCAGAAGCAACTACGGCATCTACTGGCACATTTGTGAACAGATTCAGAGTCGGCATTTCTTTCTTTATCACCTTTTCTGGGTCACTTCTCTTCCTGAAAGAGCAAAATAGTTTACCCCTCCGGTTGGGAAGGAATGGGTGGTTTACAGTTGAGAATAATCAGTTTATAGATATTGTTGAAGGAGAAAAAGGGACCTCTCTCTTGTTTTTATATTTTAGAGGCCAAATGGACGAGGAGACCTTGAAC
>JACEIK010004570.1:45353-59588 GCA_018107945.1 Datura stramonium | reverse complement strand
ATAGTTTTCTCTTAAATATATACAAATGCTTTTAGGATAATATTTTTTACTTGCATACCGAACACAAGAAAATAAGTAAGAAACAACTTATTTTTCTAAAAAACGTTTTCTTGAAAAATACTTTCTATGGAAAAGATTTTCCTTCATACCAAACACACCTATTGTATTAGCTTAATTTCTTCAAAATTATATACTCCTACTGTTTTATTTTACTTGGTCACGTTGACTTGATAATCCCTTTAAGAAAAATTATTAAAAGTTTATTTTACCAAACTGGTCTTATTAATTATGTTTTGAAAATTTTTATTTGACTATACTCTCTCCATTTTAATATAAATGAATTTTTGGCATTTTTTATGATCCAAAATAAATGATTTTTCAAAGTCCAAAGATGGATTGATTATTTTCTTTCCAAAGCTGCTCTTCTCTTTAATGAGTTTTCATTGACTACTCTCTAGTTTTAAGAAAAGTTTGAAAAGAAGAAAAAGGGTAATATTGATAAATTATCCTTTAATTAATATTTTTAATGAACTTTCTCAAGGATGTGTTACACTCTAAAAATTCATTTATTTTGAAATGAAGGAAGTATTATTTTATATAATATTTAATGATAAGAGTAGTATTAAAATAAAATAATAAAATTCTCTTGAATCACTATTTGATGGATCATTTCAAATTGAGTAAAGAGCAAAAAACACACCTAAAATATCATTATTTTTTGAGTTTCATAACTGAACTATCAAGTGCATGAGCTTCTTACCTTGTTATACTCCGGAAGCCCAAAAATTAGACCCGGGAGTTTAAATGGAGAAAACTGTGAAATCTGCACCAGGTCACAAAACGAGTCGTTCTTTGACCCGTTGGGAGGACCACGAGTCGTGAGGTGACTCGTGGTGAGATACTGAACTTGAGTTGGAAAATTTTTGATGGGGTCACCACGGGCATGACCACGAGTCGTGGTCAGGCCCTACGACTCGTCAGGTCAGCCGTGGCCAAGGAAATTAAAAAGGGAAGTGTGAGTGGCAGTGTATCTAAAGGTTTGTTATACCCGGGGAACCCAAGGATCAGACTCGGGAGTCAAAACAGTGAAAAACTAAAATTTCGCACCAGATCACAAAATGATCCGTGAAGTGGCTTGTGAGGAGTGATCACGAGTAGTGAAGTGGCTCGTGAGGAGTGATCACGAGTTGTGAAGTGACTCGTGGTCAAGCAGGGCTTGGCAAGGTGTTGGGTGAGGCCACGAGCATGACCACGAGTCATGGTCAGACCTCACGACTCGTGAGGTCATCCGTGGCATGAATTGAAAGGTTGGCTAATATTTTGGGCAGTGGGGATCACGGGTAATGACCACTAGTTGTGGTCAGACAACACGATTCATGGGGTCCCTCGTGGGGTCTCTAGAGTGAAACTGGGAAGTAGACTCCACGACTCTAGGCCACGATCGTTAGCCTTGGTCACAAGTCGCCCGGTCCCTCGTGGGACTGGGAATCAGCAAATTCTGCGAGTTTAGTAAGAGCTTTTTTGTAATTTATAAATTCTAGGGCCCTATACTACGTCGTTTTAAGATCTGAATAGTGAGTTTTAAGTAGGTTAAGTTCATTCTAAACCCACTCTAACTCATGCATGCACGTTTAGAGGTTTTGGAGAGGTGATCAAGCTTAGCCTTCAAGTTCTCCATCAATTCTTCCTTGGGCAATATTCTAGAGGATTGTAGAATTTGCTTCTCTCATGTATGTAGGGCCTTGAATGGGTGGTTTAATATACACTCATGCCCAATTTCTCCCTAATCTATGAATTCTATAACTTAACTCTTATGGGGTTTTAACCCAATACATGAATCTTCATGAAATCCATATGATTATGTTTTAGCATGTCTAAATTGATGGGTTTCGATTAATGGGCTGATTTTACATTGATTTAAATCCTTATCTTGTGTATCATTGTTTCTAAACTTAAGGTGCCCAATTATGAGAAATCCATGGGAGTTTGATTGTGATGGTTTATCAAATACGATGAGAACTTTTGATCTAGAATCATGTTTTCAATTGCCCGTGACTTTATGATCATGATTTCCATAAATTCAAGTAGTTCAAATATGTTTAAATATTGGGCAATGCCTACATGTCAAGTATGATTCATGATTTATGACTTTGACCGACTCACGGGCCTTATTTCATGGCTAGTACACGTATCTCAAGCATGTCTATGATTTTCATGATTTAACTGGCCCATGTATGTCATGTATGTCATGTATGTTGCCTTATGAGAACGTTGTTTGGAAGTAGTATTTAATACCGAGTAGGTTCAGAGCCCAGGTTACGCCCCAAATCTCAGAACTATGTGCCACCGTAGGTTATGTTTGGGACTTTCTTTGTGACTGTCCCCTATGTCCTAAGGGGCCTTCATGAGTCATATAATGCCTTTCATGATTCTACCCTTGGCAAGGTATGAACGACCTCCCGACTAGGTTTACAGGTCGGGCTCCATGTGTGCTCATATGGGGTATGTCTGTTATAAGAATCTCCCACTGTTCCTTATTATTTATGGATGTCATGATTATGTTCTTTGGGCTCAAGTAATGTTTATGACATGTTTTCTCTCATGTTTATAATTACAACGAGTTATGAATGTTTTGAAAACCTTGAGCCTTATGATATATTTATGATTTCAGCATTTATGGTCATGTCGTCCTACTCTTATGAACTTTATGTTTTTAAATGTTTGTTTTTCTTACCTTGCATACTCAGTACATTCCACGTATTGACCCGCATACTTTCTATATTGTATCGTCTCATGATACATGACTCGGCTCTCTAGATCACCCTCCTCAGTAACTCTTTAGAGTTCGCTATCAGCTTATTTAGCGAGTCCTCATGTTCCGAGGGTCATATGTTCAGACTCTATTATTCTCTTTCAGTTTCAGTATTGTAGGGTTAGTTGGGGTATTGTCCCATCAACCCGTCTTTCATGATTAGAGGTTTCCTTATGTTAAGTCTTTCGCTTATGTGAATAAATTAGACGTATGCTCATGCCATGGGCCGACTTGGGGTCTCTCGGGGCTCCTTGTCTCGTGTTTACGATCCGAGTGCACGTTTGGGTCATGAAAAACTTGGTATTAGAGCGGTAGGTTTGAAGTGTCCTAGGGTGTCTGAAAGTCGCGTTAAGTAGAGTCTTTTTCATGGGTGTGAAGCGCGCCACACTTATGACGAAGAGGCTACTAGACGTTTAGGAAATATTCCCTTCTTTCATGATCTATGTCGTGCAATGAAAGGTCTTTCTATCCTTCTAATTTGTGCTATTCGCGTTTTCAGAATCATGCCTCCACGCCGAGTAAACATCCGAAGAAATGGCAACGGAAATGGTCATGAGGGTACCAAATGGTGATGGGCATCAATCAGCCCCACCCGTTCATGAGGAGCACGTACTAGAGCTAGCTGCCCACGCTGAGTTTAGGGCAGCGATTCAGATGTTGGTATAGGCCATGACTACCTAGGTCCATAACCAGACAGTGGCGTATTACCCTCAGAATAGGAATGCAGTGGCAGCTAGGGTGAGGGATTTCTTGAGGATGAACCCTCCTAAGTTCACGGGTTCGAAGGTGGATGAGGATCCATATGAGTTTATCGAGGAGATTTTGAAGGTCACTCAGGTCATGGGGGTGAAAAATGGGGAGTGTCTTGATTTGGCCTCCTATCAGCTCAAGGGGGTCGCCCATATCTGGTACAAGCAGTGGAAGGATAGTAGGGCAGCGGGAGAGGGCCTTATTAGTTGGGATGAGTTCCACATGGCCTTCCTTGATCGGTTTTTCCCTCAGGAGATGAGGGAGTTGAAGGCAACAGAGTTCATAAATCTCAAGCAGGGAAAGATGACCATGTTGGAGTATTCACTTGAGTTCACTCGCTTGTCAAAATACACCCCAGAGTTGGTGGTCGGCCAGAGGGCGCGAGTTCGTGCATGGGGTGCACCAGTCCTATTCGTCCCGAAGAAAGATGGTTCTCTTCAGTTGTATTGATTATAGGCAGTTAAACAAGGTCACCGTTAAGAATAGATACCATTTACCTAGGATTGATGACTTATTTGATCAGCTTTAGGGTGCCAGGTTTTTCTCCAAGATAGATCTCAAGTTCGGGTATCACCAGCTCAAGGTTCGAGAGAGCGACATCCTGAAAACTATTTTTAGGAATCAGTATGGTCATTACGAATTTGTTGTTATGTCTTTTGGACTAACCAATGCCCCTGCAACTTTTATGGACCTAATGAACAGGGTGTTCAAGACACATCTAGACATGTTCGTGATTGTGTTCATTGATGACATCTTGATATACACCAGGAGCAAGGAGGAGCATGTCGCTCATCTGAGAGTAATACTTCAGACTCTCAAGGATAGCCAACTATATGCCAAATTTAGCAAGTGCGAGTTCTGGTTGATTCGGTAGCATTCTTGGGTCACGTGGTGTTAAGTGAAGGTATAAAGGTGGATTCTCAGAAGATAGAGGTGGTGAAGAATTGGCCTAAACCGATGAACCCTTCAGACATCAGGAGATTTTTGGGCTTAGTGGGCTACTACCGGAGATTTTTTGAGGGCTTCTCATCTATTGCAACACCTTTGACCAAATTGACTCAAAAGAAGGTGAAATTCCAATGGTCGGAGTCTTGTGAAAGAAGCTTCCAAGAGCTGAAGGCTCGACTTACTTCAGCACCAGTATTGACCCTACCCGAGGGTACGGATAGCTTCGTGGTGTATTGTGATGCGTCAAAAATCGGACTTGGGTGTGTGTTGATGCAGCATGGTAAAGTTATAGCATATGCCTCTAGACAGTTGAAAGCTCATGAGAAGAATTACCCGACCCATGATCTCGAATTGGCCGTGGTGGTTTTCGCTTTAAAGATATGGCGGCATTATTTGTATGGGGTCCATGTGGATGTGTTCACGGACCACAAGAGCTTACAATATGTGTTCACGCAGAAAGATCTTAATCTTTGGCAAAGGAGGTGGTTGGAGCTACTTAAGGACTATGACATGAGTGTCTTATACCACCCGGGTAAAGCCAATGTGGTAGCGGATGCACTTAGTAGACTCTCTATGGAGAGTGTGTTGCATGTGGATGAAGGGAAGAAGGAGTTAGTGAAGAAGGTGCATCGACTTGCAAGGTTGGGAATCAGGTTGGTCGACTCTACCGATGGCGGTGTTGTTGTTCATAATGGATCAGAATCGTCCTTGGTGACTGATGTGAAGGCTAGACAAGATGAGGATCCAACATTGTTAAAGTTGAAATAAGTCGTTCAAAATCAAAAAGTAGAGGTTTTCTCCAAAGGGGGAGATGGTGTGCTTCGGTACCAGGGTTGCTTATGTGTTCCGGATGTGGATGATTTGAGGAGCCAGATGTTGCATGAGGCTTATGGATCCAGATATTCTATCCATCCAGGTGCCACCAAGATGTGTCATGATTTGCGGGAAATCTATTGGTGGAATGGCATGAAGAAGGATATTGCGGAATTTGTAGCCAAGTGCCCGAATTGTCAATAAGTAAAGGTTGAGCATCAGAGACTGGGAGGTGTACTTCAGGATATCAGTATTCCTACTTGAAAGTGGGAAGAAATCAACATGGACTTTATAATAGGTTTGCCTCGCACCCGTAGAAAATATGACTCCATTTGGATTGTGGTGGACAGGTTGACCAAGGCTGCTCATTTTCTATCGGTCAAAACTACCGATTCAGCGGAGGATTATGCCAAGTTATACATTCAAGAGTTGGTTCGATTTCATGGAGTGACCTTGTCCATCATATCAGATAGAGGTACTCAGTTTATCTCTCAGTTCTGGAGATCTTTCCAAAAGGGACTTGGTACACAGGTCAAGCTTAGCACGACATTTCATCCTCAAACAGATGAGCAGGTGGAGCGTATTATTTAGACTCTTGAGGATATGTTGAGAGCTTGTGTTATTGATTTCAAAGGTAGTTGGGATGATCACTTGCCTCTTATTGAGTTTGCTTACAACAACAGCTACTATTCTAGTATCCAGATGACTCCGTTTGAGGCTCTCTATGGTCGGAGATGTAGATCTCCCGTTGGTTGGTTTGAGGTTGGTGAAGTTACGTTGATGGGTCCGGATTCAGTTCATGAGGCCATGGAGAAAGTTCAGTTGATAAGACAAAGACTGAAAATGGCTCAAAGTCGCCAAAAGTCTTATGCAGATGTGAGAAGAAGAGATCTTGAGTTTGAAATCGATGATTGGGTATTTTTGAAGGTGTCTCCCATGAAGGGAGTGATGAGGTTTGGGAAGAAGGGGAAACTCAGTCCCCTCTATGTTGGCCCATACCAGATTGTGAGGTGTATGGGTAAAGTGGCTTATGAGTTAGAGTTACCTTCAGAGTTATCTTCACTTCATCCCGTCTTTCATGTATCGCTCTCGAAAAAGTGCTTGGGTGATCCAGCTTTAGTTGTTCCGGGGGAAAGTATTGGTGTGGGAGATAGCCTCAGTTATGAGGAAATTCTAGTTGCAATCTTGGATCGTCAGGTTCGGAGACTAAGGAACAAAGAAGTAGCTTCAGTAAAGGTGTTATGGTGAAATCAGCATGTTGAGGGAGCTATGTGGGAAGCCGAAGCGGATATGATGGCTAAATACGCTCACATGTTCCCTACCGACTTAGTTTTAGTTTGAGGTATCAGTTTTTGCCCTAATTATCTAATCATTTTCCATGTTCAGTTCATGTGCGCAAGTTTGTTTTATGTTATAATAGATGTATGTGGTGTCTGAATTCGGTTCAGCTATGTAGTTCTTTTCGGGGGTAGTCATTTCGTTAGTTTTCGATTTAAATGATTAGTATTTGCATATGATGATTGCATGTTTCTGTGTTTTCTGTGTGTTTCTAACATTCGAGGACGAATGTTCTCAAGGGAGAGATATTGCTATACTCCGGGAACCCAAGGATCAGACCCGGGAGTCAAAATGATGAAAAGTTGAAATTTCACACCAGATCACAAAACGATCTGTGAAGTGGCTCATGAGGAGTCACCACGAGTCGTGAAGTGACTCGTAGTCAAAAAGGACTTGGAAAGGTGTTGGGTGATACCATGAGCATGACCACGAGTCGTGGTCAGACCTCATGACTCGTGAAGTCATTTGTGGCATGGATTGAAAGGTTGGCTAATGTTTTGGGCAGTGGGTATCACGGGTGGTGACCACTAGTCGTGGTCAGCCACGATGATTTGTGGGTCCCCCATGGGGTCCCCTGAGTAAAATTGGGCAATAGACTCCACGAGTCGTTAGCCCTAGTCACGAGTCGTCCAGTCCCTCGTGGGACTGGCAGTCAGCAAATTCTGCAATTTTAGTAAGGGCTTTTCTGTAATTCCTAAGTCCTAGGGCCCTATATTACATTGTTTTAAGCTTTGAATAGTGAGTTTTAAGTAGGGTAAGTTCATTCTAAACCCACTCTAACTCATGCATGCAAATTTAGAGGTTTTGTAGAGGTGATCAAGCTTAGCCTTCAAGTTCTCCATCAATTCTTCCTTGGGCAATCTAGGGGATTGTAGAATCAGCTTCTCAGGTATGTAGGGCCTTGAATGGGTGTTTTAATCCACACCCATGCCCAATTTCTCCCTAATCTATGAATTCTATCACTTAACTCTTATGGGGTTTTAACCCAATGCATGAATATTCATGAAATCCATATGATTATGTTTTAGCATGTCTAAATTGATGGGTTTCGATTAATGGGCTGATTTTATATTGATTTAAATCCTTATCTTGTGTATCATTGTTTCTAAACTTAAGGTGCCCAATTATGAGAAATCCATGGGAGTTTGATTGTGATGGTTTATCAAATACGATGAGAACTTTTGACCTAGAATCATGTTTTCAACTACCCATGTCTTTATGATTATGTTTTTTTATAAATTCAAGTAGTTCAAATATGTTTAAATATTAGGCAATGCCCACATGTCAAGTATGATTCATGATTTATGACTTTGGCTGACTCACGGGCCTTATTTCATGGCTAGTACATGTATCTCAAGAATGTCTATGATTTTTATGATTTAACTGGCCCATGTATGTCATGTATGTTACCTTATGAGCATGTTGCATGTTTTGAAAGTAGTATTTAATATCGAGTAGGTTCAGGGCCCAGGTTACGCCCCGAATCTTAAAACTACGTGCCACTGTAGGTTATGTTTGGGACCTCCTTTGTGACTGTCCCCTATGCCCTAAGGGGCCTTAATGAGTGATATCACGTCTTTCATGGTTCTACCCTTGGAAAGGTATGAATGACCTCTCGACTAGGTTTACAGGTCGGACTCTCTGTGTGCTCATATGGGGTATGTCGATTATAAGAATCTCCCAATGTTCCTCACTATTTATGCATGTCATGATTATGTTCTTTGGGCTCAAGTCATGTTTATGACATGTTTTCTCTCATGTTTATATTTACAATGAGTTATGGATGTTTTGAAAACCTTGAGCCTTACGATATATTTATGATTTCAACATTTATGGTCATGTCGTCCTACTCTTATAAACTTTATGTTTTTAAATGTGCATTTTACTTACCTTACATACTCGGTAGATTCCACATACTGATCCACATACTTTATATGTTGTATCGTCTCAATAGATTGATATTCCCACGTGTAATCTCCAACTCTAATGTTGGGTGGAGATATTACTCTATCCGTCATCTTTCTAGCAATATATTTGGTTGAGCACAACTTGTTTATGTTCTTTGTAATACATCTATGAGCTAGATAATACTTTATAGAAAAATCTCTTGTATCTTTATCCAATCTAGCATAGATTTCCCAATTAAATTTTGTTGCAATCTTGCCCTTACTCTATTAGGTTCATTGGGATTTAGCTTTAATTGAACTTATCTTGAATAGCATAATCAGTCGCAGCTTTTTTAAATTTTATTGCACTCTCAAATATCATACCCAATTCAAAGAAAGAAATGGAAGAAGAATCATCATATCTCAACTTTCTACTTTTTATTCTGGAAGGTAAATCAATACCTGGTTGTACTAAAACATCTAGCTCTTCTTCACTATCTTCACTTGGTTCATCTGATGAACCAATGAAATCTTCATCACCACCCAATCTGTCAGCATATTTGTCTACCTTTTTCTTGAAAATATCCTCAAATCCCCTATTTACACCAGCTTCTCCAAGCTCAACCTCTTGAATCTTGGAAGATTTTTTGGTTTTCTGTTTTTACTTTACGGCTTCATTGTTTCTCTCTTATTGTCTAAGATTTTCTCTAAAACCTCTTAATTCTTCATCAACCTCACTATCATCCTCATTCGGAACACTATCTAAGTCTTCCTCTTCGAAGTCAAGAAAATTACTATCTTCTTCCTCAACTAGGTTTATCAACTACAGTTGCCTCATTTACTATCTTATTTATATCCTCCTCAAGCTGTGAAGCTCTAGAACACCCACCCTTTTTTTCATTATTTTTTCCACCAATAGTCCTAGCAGTGGGCCCCTCTTCTATAATATTCACATGTTTTAGAAACAAATTAAAAGTTGTCCCACTCTGCAAGTCTTTAACATATTTATATAGGTGGCTGTCGCTTTCCAACAAAACAAATCTACGGGTCGTAGGGTCTTCCACATAAAAAACTTCAATATTATTATACCCAATGTCTTTTGTATAAGATTTCAATTCAGTCAAAGAAAAATGATCCTTATCAATGCTAAACACAACTTTTTCCAATTTTGACACATATTTACCTTTAAAAAGTTTATCTCCATGATGAAAAATCACAATAATATGACCACCCATATCACCAAATCTGTGAAAAAAAGAGCAAAATTCCATCAAAATTACTTTTCCTTTGACAGATTTAAAACCTAATATAAAAAAGCAAAAGAATATACTTACCTAGGCTAAATTGAGAAAGAAAAGTGGGTATACATTCAAGGATATTCAACTTCAACAACAATATTCCCAAAATTCGAAGAATTTGAACAATTGATTTTGCTGGAAGAATCGGAACAAGAGATTAAGGTTTTAGCTGGTAATTGCCTTCTGGAAATGAAGAGTTGGTCGATTACTACCCTTAAATCTATTTTAGTTTTTTTTTAAATATTAAATCTACGTGTAAATTAGTTGGCAGCCTTTGAGTGGATCACTAATCCACGTAGGATCCACGTATGAGCATCTATTTCTCACACGTGTAGCCTGCCGAAAAATTGTATTTACTTGTTTAACTTTTTACAAGTTAAAATGTCTACTTGTGCACGCTCAAAGTTTGAGGGCATACTTACCGGCAGCGGACAAGTTTAAGGGCATGTTTATGTATTCTGCCTTATCCAAATCTTATCATTCTTATCTTTTTTTCTCGTACATAATCCTACATTTAATAAGACCATAGACCATGGTCATTTGGAAACATGCATTATATTCCTTCGGCAAGTCAAGATAATATTCAAAACAACTAGTCCTGAAGAAAACCTCCAATTTTTGTTCCTGAATTTATTAAAATTCTTTTTTATGTTTGCTTTTACCACAATATCACTAGTCAGATCTGTGTCATTATCAATAGGCATCTTTACAGGGAACTTGTCAATATTAATAGTTTTGATAAAATCTAGAGTTGAAGAGCAGTTTGGGGCATTCGGATCGTGTAGGATTTTTGATCTACTTTTACAATCGGTTATCGACATTTCAACAGAAGTAGTATTATCTTCTTTATCTTCATTATCACCATCTCTTTCCTCTCCTTCATGTTCTTCCTCTCCTTGGCTTTCTTCCTCTCCTTCCCCTTCTAGGTTTTCTTCCCATCTTACCTTTTCTTTATTTTCTTTACCTCCTATATCTACATCTTTTTCATCTACTTTCTCTCCTTTCTCTTTATTTCACCATCACCTTCTTGTGTATCCATTCCTACTTCTACCTCTATTTATTCGCCTTCTTTCTATCTTTCTATATGTACAATTGGTCGTAATAAGTCTTCTGATTGAGAAAGAACTTCTACTTGTTCAGCAAGCTGATCTAATGGTGATTGCTATTTTACTTTCCCTGCTTGAAGTTGATTCTAACCTTGCTATTTTACTTTCCCTGCTTGAAGTTGATTCTTGTCCCTTTCTTTTGGTTGGAGATATTTTA
The DNA here is from genome assembly GCA_018107945.1 of Datura stramonium. Classification (NCBI taxonomy): domain Eukaryota; kingdom Viridiplantae; phylum Streptophyta; class Magnoliopsida; order Solanales; family Solanaceae; genus Datura; species Datura stramonium. The sequence continues at coordinate 48,480 of JACEIK010004570.1, read as the reverse complement.
TCTACAAATAGGAGGTAAATAATAAAAGTTTCATTAGATTAGTGCATCATTATAAAAAGGGAAGCAATTGGTTAAGCAAATACAATAAAGACATATAATATTTCAACAGATGGATACTCTATTGCAACAAGTGACTGAGTTGTTGCAACAGATTGGTAATTTGTTGTAACATATTAGTCACCTATTGAAAAAAATAATACATGTGGAGAATCTGTTGCAATATATTACTTAGTCGTTAAGAAGATAAAATATTTACAATACTATTTTGATTTTTCCCAATAGGTTATTAATCTGTTGCAATAGATTACCCATCTATTGGGAAAAATCAAAACAACTCATTTTTTTCAAAATAGTTACAATGTTATATTCATCATATCATGGAGGACAACAACAACAACTCAAAACAACACTGATGAACAACAGCAAAACAATACTCGTGAACACTACATCATATCAAGTATTAACGAATATCACAAATTTGGGATTTCTTTCTTTAAGAATGAAGCAACAAGTAGATTAACCCTTACTTTGAAAGAGAAGACTTTGTAGTTCTTCCCCCGTTGTTCTTCTTCTTCTTTAATCAAAACCATATTTTGTAAACCCTAACTTTCTAAACCAAGAAAAGAGAAAACAATGGTACCTGAGATTAGAGATGACATCAATTTGGAGTTAGAAAATGTTTGAGTCACCAGAGGTTGAGGTCGTCGATTTGGAGCGATTTGAAAGAAAAGAGAAGAGGGAAGAGGAGCGATGGTTTTGAAAGTGAAGTGATTTTAGTTTTTCTTTTTTGAATAAATGATTGGGGTTGATTTGTATTTTGAAAAAGTTTAACAAGTTTTAAAAATAACCTTTTAGATCTCAATTAACTTAATTATAATTTTAAGTGAGCTTTGACCTTGGCTGGTCAAAGTTGTCACCGTTATTAATTAAATACTTGAAAGATACATATTGCTCATTTTTCTCAAGAAACTTTTTGATCGTCAAAAGTTTTTAGTAGCTTCTCGAGTATTTGTAAATAAAACAGTATCAACAGACATTTTAGGAACTATTTTTCGATAAATTATGAAATATAACAGTTAATTTGTAAAAACAATGTGAACTAGTCGGGGACACACTAAGGCTAGGAAAAAAAATCTATGGTCAAAGGCTTTAGTAGTTCTTTATATTTGTAAATGAAATAGTATGAACAGACATTCTAGAAATTATTTTCGACAAATCATGAAATATAATAGTAATTAGATAGAAAATAGTTAACTAGTCGGGAGAACGCTAACTTTTTTTGACAAATTATGAAATTTAATAATTATTATGAGCTAGAAAGATGGTTTCTGAAAGACCCAAGAATCTATATTGCCTATCAAATTAATAAAACAAGAGAAACTAAATTATTTTTTTTTTAAAAGTATAGACACATGTTATGCACAAATAAATCTCCACCTCTATAAAATCCTTTTTATCTTCCTTTCTTCTCTTTGTTTTCCCGCAACTGTAAAAACTTACCCTAAAATCTTAATAAATAACTTTACACATGTAAAAGTCACGAACAATATTCTAGTTCACCCACTTTGGTGACTACAAACTATATAAATATAATACATGAATAAAATTAACATAAAAATAATATATGTGTAAATATTGAGCATTTTAGTTCAAATTCATGCTCTGATACCACATATATATCTATCAACATTAGATATATAATCTTATGATTGTAATATAAAATAGGGAAAATGCATAAAATCTCCCTCAAACTTGTGTATATAACTTAATTTAGTACTTTAACTTTACGGATTTATTTACCCTCCCTAATTTAATCGAAAGTAAATTAATGTCACCTTAATAAGTGACGTGGCAAAAAAAATATTTTTAATTTTTGAAAAGCGCATTTGAAGAAAAAAATATTAAATATGGTCCAAAACTATCCATGTGTCATCTTCTAATTGGATGATGCAATTAGTTATATTTAATTATGTTTTTCCTTATTTTTAATTTTCATTTTAGATTTTCTTTTCCCTTTTTTCTCCTTTCTCTTTCTTCTTCTGTTCTATTCCTCTGTTTCTTGCTTTTCAGCTTCTTGTCTTCAACACCATATTAAATTTCTCACTATCTTTTCTCATCCTACATATCATTCTCTTCTTTTTTTATTTCTTTAAAGATTAAATTGCTTCATGAGTTTAATATTGTAACATAAAAAAAAAAATTATAGGTAGATTATATGTGGGTTTAGTTGATCAGATTTTTATGCCATTTTTTTCGATGAAGTTGACCGATATATGTTTTCTTTTTAAAACACTGATTAAAATATTTTTCTCGGATCTTGCCATTTTCTTAATCGAAATTCAAGATCCAAAATTGAGATTGCAATCGTCGTACTCGTCCTGAAAAAATTATATTTCAACGACTTTTCTTTCTTCAGTTCGATTGTTTATCATATCTATAAATTATCTTGTTGAGAAATCTTTGAATTATAAGCAAGATATGAATGTGTGTTGTAGATCTAAAATGTTGCCATGGATGTGGAAAGAAAAAAAGTAGAGAAAAAGAAGAAGAAAAGAAAAACTAAAAAAAATGATCAAAAATAAAAATAATTAAAAATAATGGTGTTATACACGTGTCAGGCGCGTGTACTCCTATACATGAATCTGAGATTGTCTTATAAATGGAGTATTAATTCACTTTCGATTAAATTAGGGTGGTAAATAAATGCCCGTAAAGTTAAAGTACTAAACTAAGTTCTGTGGACAAGTTTGAGGGAGGTTTTATGCATTTTCCCTATAAAATAATCTTGGTTTTAGATATGAAAATTTGATACAGTATGCTAACTTACTTCTTAAATTGGCATAGAATATCTCACTTTTAATTAATAGCAGTGTTTTAAAAGGCGGGGGCGCGAGGCGAGGCGTTTTACATAGCACGGGACGAGGCATAAGCCTTGAGACACGAGGTGTAAGTCTCATGGATCTATGGGGCATATATCTCATGTATTTTTAATTTTATAATTTTATTACTAAGAAAACAAGTAAAAATAATATTTTTAATAATTCTGCAAATAAATTTAAATAAATCTCAATATTATAATTATTATTGAAGAAAGATGACAAAAATAAAAAATGATAATAGCCGAGAT
>JACEIK010004570.1:0-36979 GCA_018107945.1 Datura stramonium | reverse complement strand
TTAAATTCTTAACTAATAACATTATGTTAGCATTGACTTTGTCATTAGTAGCCCCAATTATTTTTAAAAAAAATAATTTGACATGCCCCACCTTGAGAGGCATAACTGACACCTAATTCCACATTGAGATCTGGGCTGACCTGACTGGGCATATGCACCTATGGTGCCCACCAGAAATCCAAAATCAAGAAAACAAACTTCTATATCTCGGTTGTAAACTCAGCCTCGCGCCGACAAGGCCACGCAACACCTGTAACAAAAAACAACTAACCCAGCAACACAATAGTAAAGGGATCCTATATGGGCCGACAAGACCAGTATGCTGTCTAGTTATAACGGAATGAAAATAGGCAGTCATGTTCGTACTATAGCCGACAAGGCTGCTAATTGGAAGCTCTACTAGGCCCCACTCGGCTAACATACAAAACATAACAAATATAGGCCCCACACGGCCAACACGAACCACTAACTAAAGATTGTAGTCTGCAAGCCTCTAAGAGTAAAAATATTGGTTGGGACAAGGCCTCGGCCTACCCAAATGCTATACAAATAAAAGAAAAGTAACCTCTACAACCTGGCAACTCAGAGATGAAAGGTTGGGCAGGCAGTGACTCTGAACAGCTGTTAGAAGATCCCGAAACTTGTCTGTCTAAACTTGCAAGTAAGTATGCGAGCCCCATAGTTGGGCGCCAATACAATATGTGCCGAATATGGAAGGCAGTAGAGAAAAAGATGAATAAAAGCTAATAAAGAGCTGAAAGTGAATACGAAGGGTAGAAGTTAACATGTGCTTTCTTATCCATAACACAGCATCTAGTAAACCACTACACGTATGTGAGGCGAAGGCATGCGCCTATACATTCATAAGATATAGCCAGCAGACAGGTATACAAAAGAATCTAACACGCTTATAAGCACGGAAGGTGCAAGCAGCCTGAAACTCAACCTATCGGGGCCCCCGTAAGCCCTGACAAGTACAATTCAAACTATATACCCCTAACAGGTTCATGATTCTACCGATACTATAACCACCCTACTTGGCTTCTGGGTCTGCAGCTCAGTCTGCTGGACTTCTGCAACTGCGTCTGATCCCTTTAGGCTCCTGTAACTGCCTGACACACAAGGCTCGACGGAGAGTCATTGATGTCGATACGGCATAAGTAGAAGCCATTCACTTCATGGAATTGACTGTAATAAGGCCCTTGGGACATCACCTAGCTCCTTTGAGCAACATCATATCGCTCCCCTAAGCGATCAATAGCCCCGTAAGCAATGACGCAGTTAGCAACCCTAAAGTTGGTCAACGAGGAAGGCTATCTGAGTGTAGGCAATCTCAACCCACGATGTGCTACACTTAAGTCTCAATCTAGCACTCAAAAGGCGTATCGGTCCCTCCAGGCTAAATATTGTTCGCTACTCATCTCTAGGATAGTCTATATAGCTGTCAACAGGCACACCCGTGTGCCTATACCTGACTAGAGGGTCCTGGCGTGATCATAATCTCTAATGGTCTAGACAAAATAGGGGCGAGGTTCGGAGAGGCCTAGACAGTACCTATGAATTTCCATGCTAGGAAAATGATGGCTCATAAGCGAACGGTAAGGTCGCGGCGACAAACTATTTAGTTCCGTCGCTTAGAACAGCTATCTAAGGCTGCTATTAATCGTACATGCTCCTGGTAGTCAGCCCTAACCTTCCACAGGTAGCTTACTATAATTCTTGTCTTGAAGGTAGTACTTTACTACTATGGTTCTAGTCCCTTATTCATTATCTTGGTCTATTCGAGATTTCATATGACTTCTCTAGGCGATTCATAGCCTCGCGGAGCAAGTTTATTGGGACCCTAGCCAATCACGGCCTTTGTACATGGGTATCTATACGAGTGAGCTAGGGCGTCGGCCCCACAGAGAACTACTAATAAGGTTGCTCCTTAGGGTTTCAGCGGTCTATTAGACTTGTAGCAACTAGGATGTGGTTTTCTATGGCTGTATGACAAGCATTAAGTCATTGGAATGCGGTCACTGACCGTGGACAATCATATGGTGAGTTGTTGCCCAGTTTGGTAGGCAATTGGTGCCATCAACTCGAGGATAAGCCCACCTATCTAGATTTTGGCCTTTACGGAGGCATCAAGATGCAGCTATCGGCCTCTAGGCAAGCTTTGCGACAATACAAGCGTCAAGCCCGAAAGTTATCTTTTGCCCCGGATACCCCCTATGCATCCAACACCCAATCGGGCTTTAACAGCTAACCATGTTCAGGTACCCAGCATGAAAACAACACATCAAATTCTACTAATATTGTAAGCAAAAGAACGGAGGGTAAGTCTCTATGACGGCTCCTAGCGTTTAGTCACACTCAACATGCGCTCATTCATGAGGAATACTATGGTATAGTCTCAACTTGTCTCATAACAGCTAACCACAACATACATAATCATTATCTACTTATACTTGATTAATCACAATATATGGGATCATTATCTACTTTTAAAGACACCGGTAGTATCACCACATTACGACGAATAACTTGCCGAAGAGATAATCCTTAACATACCTCGAATGTCGATTCTTGTTCACCCAAAAAATTTTCAACTGAAACTAGCAATTCCACTCAATTGCAGCTTACTATGAGAGAATAAGGTTATTTCAATGGCTGAGGTTGGCAAACAACACTATCTTTAGGTAGACAATAACTATAATTCAAACTTCATTTAATTCGGCGAGAAGCTTACAGAATTTTTCGAGTTTAGAAGGTAGAAAGTAGCACTATCACTGTAGTTGCTTAGGACTCTATTTGAAGTGATTCCAACCACTTTTACTCGGTGGGGTTTTGGTACTCGAGCAAATTTACAAGAAATAACTCCACACGGATGCTCACTCCTTGGCCTGGAACTCGTTATCTAAGATGAATTTGCATTTGGACGGAGTTTAATAGCGTAATTACGCAAAAACCAATGGAAAATTGAGAGAACTCGTTGTAGGGGTCGAGGGTCTGCTTTATGAAATGTTTTAAATGAATCAAGTTCCTCACTTAAACGATATATATATATGTAAATGTAAAGGCTGTGCGGGGAGGTCGCGGCGCACCCTCATCACGTCTTGCTTTACGGGTGCAATGCGCCACCAAATGTGGGGAAGGGGTGCGATGCGGTGCCCGTTGTGGCTGCACCTCCGGCCTTTTCCCACCCGCTTGCTCATTATCGTGCTCATGCGTTTATTCCTCGAGCCTTTTTCCATGTGTGTCGTACTCCAAAACTCTCAACATATGTACGAATACATCGGCTACACAATAAAATCTTATGGGGTGTAACATCAATCCCCCTAGGAGAATTCGTCCTTGAATTTAATCTTAAGCAGCAGACTCTCACTCTTCCTTATAAGCCCAGGAAAAATTTCAACGGTCTTATCGGTAAAGTGGACTATCCAAAAACCTAAAATGCACGAGAAAGGTCCAACATAGGCGTCTCGTAGATACTACTTACAAACTGACATAGTTCCACCCATATGTAAACAACTGATAATAATGGCAACAAAAGCAGCCATACAACACCTCAACTACCTTACCTTAACTACAATTATGCGAGGTTTATACACTATCGGTGTAGAGTGTGGAACAATCCATGCCCAACGTGTCCTTGGCTTCTTAATTCATCTCGGCTAACTCATGTTCCTTTTTAAGACTTTAATGGATCACCTTTGATTCTCGAGGTAGCCCTTACGGACCCGGTGATCTAGTATACTTGTTGGAGCCTCTGCAGCCGGGGCCGACTCCCCATCTGATCATGTGATTGAGTCAATGAAAGGTCCTCCACACACTTGCATGATGTTAATCACACAGATCCTAGCCCGAAGACAACTCTATCTCATAGGCCCCTTGGCTGACCTTCCAGAGAATGTGGTATAGCTTAGTAAATCTAGAGTGGGGCGCCCTTCTTTTCAATTCTTATAACACCCTTTAGTGACGAAATTTGAGATATAGGCGTTGCTTCAATCTCTAACTCCTATGCCATATGTTCGGGTAGGACTCCTCGCGAACCTGGGCTATCGGTACATATCTTCTAATAAGTTTAACTTTTCCAATATGAATGATGTAGATTGCCTTGTTCGGTTATCCACGACTTACTTGCTTTAGGCCATGCGTATGGGGACTGCACTTCCACCGTAACAATCTCAGGATGCGAATCGCATGATCTACTTGGCCATTCGTGTGGGACGAGAAGTTTTGCAACTTAGCTTATTCCCAATCTATTATGATACCTTTTCCAAAACCACAGCTATGGGTGATGCCCTACATCAGCTTTGAAATAGATGCGGACCCCTGCAGTTGGACTATCTCTTTAGTATCTAACTTAGCGTAATCTTTAAGCGAAACATAATTCTGACCGGCAAAATGAGTTGACCTCTATCTATTCCAACAAACGACTCAATAAGGTAAAATTTACCTAGTACAGAGGTAACCACCTGTAGCTATATTTGTGTTGACTACTCCTCCCACTTCCACATAGGCCTGTTTGTCTCCTGAATTAGCCTACCTGGCTTCTGCGGTCCAACCTATCCTTGCTAGCCATTGGAGCTCTATGCCACAACTCGATAATATCCTTCTTCTTCCTGTGACACTGTTGATTTCTTTTATAACACGATGCATTTTCATCAAAACCGGGTGGAGGGAATAAAGAACATGGTGTACTTTTTCTACAGTCTATTAATGAATCCCTGCCACATTTGGGACGCAGAGTCTTCTCTGGGTCTCAAGACTCTGCCACGTATTACTTCATAAGCAATGACTCCTGTTGGGTGTTGTCTCCCAGGCTTACTAGTGGGGTTCTTTGTATCGTCCTCCTTTTCCGTCCACCACTAAGGTGATACCGTAACATTCTAGGTCATAATCTCACTATTCTTTAAATGTTGGCTTGATGCCCATTTCTCTATGTTCAGCGGCGATTTCAAGCTATGTCAGCCTGCTACAGTCTAGAGGTAATTCTTTTTTTCCCTTTTTAGAGCTTGGTATTCATGTCTTGCCCTTACTCCTATAGAGGTGGCGGGGTTCGTGCCCTATGCCCCATCTTGGCAAGGATACTGGTCAAGTCTAGCAGCCTATATTGTCCTAATCTACACTCCGGGCCGGTTCCCCACATATATAATCTCTATCCTTGGGCATAACAAGCTAGGGGCCATAACCAATTACTCTTTAGGCATTATTCTAGTCATCGGCTGCTGACGACCGAATTAGCCTATTTTTACCTGAGCTTTACTATTGCTGGGGTTTTGGCCCAACATGGACTCTCACGTACTTGGGTGCTACCAAATCTTATCTTCCTTCCTGATTAACTACCGTGAGGGTCTAGGTAACTTTTTAAACACTAGGGGTCTTAACCACTTTTTAACACTTTCTCGGAATCAACGGTTCTAGCCCTCGTTTACTATTTATTATAGGCAACATGGAAGTGATACTCGCTTTCTGTTGTACTGAAAGAACAATCTAGGAGGTGTAAAGTACCCTATCGTTCTATAACAAGGCTAATGTGAGAAATTCAATAAACTACAGAAATTTGGAGGTGCAAACCTTGCGAGTCCTTCGCATAGTTCAAGTAATCCAACATTAAGTAGTCCCTATCTGATTCTAGGTGTCTACTAAGTAAGCCAACTCATATATTTACCACACTCTTAGCCTCTTGTTCCAAGGGTGTAGGAAGAACTGGGGACGGTGTTGGTATATTTATTATCTTATGAGGTTCTGGTGCCCAGAGAGGGATACTAGGGAGATTAAAGGACATCACTTTCGCCCTCGAAATTTGTTTGTCCCCCAACTGTGGCACCTCATTGGTACCCTCTCACCTTTGTCTGGCTAAATTGTGGCTGACTGGAGTTTGTCTTATATTGAACATTATTTAGACGAACATGACAATGAAAAGCTTAGGGACTCACGACCACTATACAATTTGGCTACATAGCACGATTTGAAAAGAAGGAGGGGTAACCATACTATCATGCCTTGTAGCCTCTTTTTTATAAAATGTGGTGGACAACACATCTTTAAACAAGACTCTACTAGACACAGCTTATAGACTCCCCTGGGATATGACCTCACGATACCAAGTTTGTCACGCCCCACCTTGGGAGGCATGAGGCGCTTTAATGCCACAGCGGGATGCGGGGTGCCTGGCTAGGCATATGCACCTGCGGTGCCCACCAGCAATCCAAAATCAAGAAAACAAACTTCTATATGTCGGCTGTAAACTTAGTCTCGGGCCGACAAAGCCACACAACACCTGTAACAGAAACAACTAACCCAACAACACAATAGTAAAGGGATCCTATACGGGCCGACAAGACCACTATGCTGTCTAGTTATAACGGAATGAAAACCAGCGGTCATGTTCGTACTATAGCCGACAAGGCTGCTAATTGGAAGCTCTACTTGGCCCCACACGGCTAACATACAAAACATAACAAATATAGGCCCCACCGGTGACCAACACGAACCACTAACTAAGTATTGTAGTACGCAAGCCTCTAGAGTAAAAATATTGGTTGGGACAAGGCCTCGGCCTACCCAAATGCTATACAAGTAAAAGACGGGTAACCTCTACAACCTGGCAACTCCGAATGAAAGGAGCTGGCCGAACGGCTAACTACGAGACAGCTGTTAGAAGATCCCGAAACTTGTCTGTCTAAACATGAGCAAGTATGCGAGCCCATGGTTGGGCTCAATACAATATATTGCAGTATGTAAGACGAGTAGAGAAAAGTAAAGCTAAATAAAAGCTGATAAAGAACTGAAAGTGAAAAGCAAGAAGGGGCAAAAGTTAACTTGTAAGCTTTCTTATCCATAACCATCTATTAAACCACTACACATATGTATTTGAAGAGTTGTACAACTATACATTCATAAGATATACCTAGCAGAACAAGTATACAAATAAGGAACCTAACCTAGCCCCATAAGCCTGGAAGGTGCAAGCAACACAGAAATAACCTACGAGATTTATAAACCATGGCAAGTACAATCCAATCTATACACCTAACCGGGTTGCTTACGATTCTATGGGTACTTACGGCTCTACAATTGAGCGGCCCGGACTCCTGTAATTGTGTTTAAGCCCTTTGGGCTCCTGTAACTGCACCCTGGGCACACAAGGCTCAATGGAGGGTCAGTGATGCCGATACGGCATAAAAGTAGAAGCCCATTCGTGGATGGACTATAATAAGGCCTTGGCCTGAATATAGTCCGCGGGACATCACATAGCTCCTTTAAGAAACATCATATTATCTCCTATGAGAGATCAATAGCCCCATAGGCTTAATGAAACAGTTAGCAACCACAAGTTAGTCAATAAAGGCTATCCTAGGTAGGGGCAATCCCAACCGATGTGCTACACTTAAGTTTCAATCTAGCCACTCAAAGGCGTATCGGGATCTCTAGGCCTAACTTGATCGCTACTTGTCTCTAGGATAGTCTATATAGAGTGTCGGCATGAACATCCCTAGTGTGCCTATGCGACTAGAGGGTCCTGGCAGTGATCATAATCTCTAATGGTCTAGACAAAATAGGGTGAGGTCTGGAGCAGCCTAGACGATACTCTGAATGTCACTCTAAGACAATGATGGCTCATAAGTGAACAATAACATCGCGGGCGACAAACTATTTAGTTCCCTCGCTTAGAACAGCGTAGAGGCGCTACTAATCGGACATGCTCATGAGCAGTCAGCGCCTAACCTTCCACAGACAGCTTGTCATAATTTTTAGCCTGAAGGTAAAACTGTACTACTATGGTTCTAGTCCCTTAAGACCTTAACTTGATCTGTTTAGATTTCATATGACTTCTCACGGGCGATTCATAGCCTCGCGAGCGGTTTATCGGGACCCTAGCCAATCGCTGGCGATAACACATGCATGGGTATCTATACGAGTGAACACAGGACGTCGGCCCCACATCAGAAAGCTACTAATAAGGTTCCCTCCTTGAATCAACTGATCTATCAGACTTGTAGCAACTAGGAGGTTTTCCTGGGCAACTTGTATGAAGACACATTAGTCGGCGGAACTAACGAGTCCGCGACCGTGGCCAATCATATGGCGAGCTGTCGCCCAGTTCGATAGATAACCCTAGTGCCATCAACTCAAAGGATAAGCCCACCCTATCTAAATTCTGGCCCTGGAGGCATCAAGGAATGCCATCGACCTCTTGGCGAGCTGCTTGTCAATACGGGCGTCAAGCGAGATTATACACCCGACTATGCCCCCTATGCTTCCAACTTGCCCAATCAGGCCCAACAACTAACCATAAACTTCTGAGGCCTTGGCATGACAACAACACATTAAAATTCTACTAATATTGTAAGCAAAAGAACATGGAAGTCTCTATGAGCGCTCCTAGAGTTAGTCACACTCGACATGCCACCTGTCTCGACGAGGAATACTATGGTATAATCTCAACTTGTCTCATAACAGCTAACCACAACATACATAATCATTATCTACTTGCAGCAGCTAATCACAACATATAGGATTATTATCTACTTTCAAGACACGATTCGTATCACTATACGACAAGAATAACTTGTCAAAGAGATAAGCCTTAACATATCTAGAATACCGATTTTTGTTTGCCCAAACAGTTTTTAACTTGAAGCCAACAATTCCACTCAATTGCAGCTTTTACTCTGAGAGAATAAGGTTATTTCAATAGTCGGAGTTGGCAAACAACACTATCTTTCAAAGATAATAACTACAATTCAAACTTCATTCAATTCGGCGAGAAGCTTGCATTCCCGAGTTTGAAGGTAAAAGTGCTTACCTATCACTTGTAGTTGCTTAGGACTCAATTTAAGTGATCCCGACCATTTTACTCGGTGGGGTTCTGATACAACGAGCAAATTTACAAGAAATAACTCCGAGGATGCTCCTCGTAGGCACAGCTTTCGTTATCTAAGATGAATTTGCATTTGGACGGAGTTTAACGGCATAATTCTTCCAAAAACTAATGAAAAATTGATAGAACTCATCGTAGGAGCCGAGGTCTGCTTTATGAAATGATTTTAAATGAATCCAAGTTCCTCACTTAAACATATATATGTAGAGGCGGTGGGGAGGTCCGTGGCGCGCGCCCCATCGCGTCACTTTACGGGCGCGACGCGCCACCCAACGGGGGAAGGGGGTGCGACGTGGTGCCGTTGCGGCTTTGCCTGCAGCCTTTTCCCACCCGCTATCTCGGTACCATGCTCATGCGTTCATTCCCCGAGCCCTTTTCCGTATGTGTCGAACTCCAAAACTCTCAACATACGTACGAACGCATCGGTTACACGATAAAATCTTATGGGGTGTAACATAATTTTGACCATTCGATAATAATAATATTAATAAAAATTTACAAAATTTATAAATTTGAATAAGTTATTATATAAGAGTAATATCGGTACGTTTATGCGTTGATAATAATATTATTAGAATCCGGTATATCTCCAGTATAATTTTTATAATAATTAATATTTTTAGGCAATCTAAGTTGTTGATTTCTGTTACTTTTAGTAGCGCCAATTAAGAAAAAAAATAAAAAAATTTAATTATATTTCATATAGAAAGGAAAGCAATTTAAAAGATATTACTCTAAGTTTTAATGTTAAGTACTCTCTACGTTCCATTTTAATTGCTAGGATAAAATTTGCACACCCGTTAAAAAAATTAATAGGGATGATAATTTGACTAATATAACCTATTAATTTTTTAAAAATACTAATAATAATTTTTTCACGTTTAGAATGACTTTAAGTACTAACAGTAGAGTTGAAAAACATGATTAATTTTCTCTTGAATTTTGAAACTAGCAAGCTGTTTTTGAAACAACTATTTTTAGTATACCTAGCAATTAAATGAAAGCAGAGGTAGTAATTATGTGTACTAATTAATTATTAATTGCCCAATTAAAAAATGACATGCGTCCATATTAATCAAAATTTAAATTATTTTGGTCTCTCACATGCCTTTAAGAGAGCGAGTACACTCTCTTTACGAACTCAACACCTAAGGGTATATTTATTTCATTTAAAGTAGTTCGGAGGGTTACGGGACCCCTAAAAGAAAAGGTGTATAGTTGAAAATATGTAATAGTTGAGGGGGGTACTTATGTCTTTTCCCTACTTTTATCATATCATTCTTAGAGTTAGTATGAAAAGATACATGATATCATGTTCAAAAATAATAATTTATACCTACTATGCACGGAACCAGGAAGAAAAAAAAAGTTATATGCCATTTTTTTTTTTTAAAATTGTCTATTTGAATAGTGCAACGGTAAAATTGGCTTCTTTCGTTTGCTTTGAAGTAGCTTGTTAGCAAGAAAGAGTTATTTTGGGCCATTTGAACAATTGAAAGGAGTATTTTTGAGCAAAAATGTAACCGCAAAGGCATTTTTGATCCAAAAATATATTGAGGGGTAAATTAACCTATTTTAAATAATTCAATAGTATTTTTAGCCTTTTTTCAAGTAAAAATGCTAAGTTGCTAACTGACTTATTATCTCATATTAAATTATATGGTAAATAAATTTACATTGTTCAAGGTCATGACTTAAATTATTTAATTTATTTTTAGGTAAGTAAATTAGACTTATTATTTGACATTTTATCTATTTTGTCGGTTACTTTTAACATGATTGATGTAGAGTTTTACGCAGTAAAAAAACAAAAAAAAAATGAACTTTAATGGAAAAGAAGAAGAGGAAGTTAAAACTTTTTTTAATGGATACATTGGCTGACTGAAGAGTGAACAGTCTTTACGGAGTGGCGCGTGCACGGTATAATTATAGGCGTAGCGTAGTTCTTCTCTCTTTTAACCATGTGGGAAACGACAACTGCAGCTGACGAGGTGCCCGTGAAAAACAAACGGACATCAATGTTATTACCAAAAATCTTCCAGCAACCAAACCTTAAAAAGCTACTCTCTCTTTGTTTTATACTGGACAGTGAAAACAAGCAAGAGGAAGAATTATTTACAGTTTGCTCTTACACACCAAAACAAAAACGTGGGCTTATTCTTGCCCCACAGATATTTAACATTCCAACTCAATGACACACACACCCAAAAAAAAAAAAAGAGAGAGCCATTCATTTGGGTTAAAAAATTGAGCTCTTTTCCCCTTCTAATTATTTCACAATTTTCGAGTGTTTATTTCCTTTCCCTGTTCTCCAGGGTTTCACTGTACAGGCCATTCTTCTATTCTGTCTAGTTTCTTAACCATTTCCTTCTCCTTCATTGCTGCTGCCAAGTTTCAGACCCTTTTCTTGAATTGAAGGTCATGTCTATTGCAATCAGAACTTGAATTTCTCCTGCAGAGCTGTTTCTCCTCATATAAGGACCAACCTAGATGTTGAAAGGTATTGCCCAAATTTTTCCTTTTTTTTTTTCTGTTTCTTTTTTGGACTCTCAGATGGAGATGTATTGATTTTGTAACATTGAAAAATCAATAAAAGCTTGATTCTTTAGCATGTTATATCTTTTTGGATGTTCTTAATTTCTTGTAGTCAGTACTTGACAGAGCTGTTGGCAGAAAGGCAGAAGCTTGGCCCCTTCACGCAAGTTCTTCCAATATGTAGCCGACTCTTGAATCAAGGTATGTTTTTTTTATCTGGACTCCCATGTTGCTCATAAAGTTTCCTTCTGTTCTTTCTCATCATTTTTATGTTTTTTTGGTGCAAAGTTCTGAATTTCTATTTAAATTGTTAGACTGCTACTACTTTTGATTTATTGATAGAAGTCGATCAATTCTATCATCTGATATATAGTTTATCTGATGTTGTTTTTATAACTAAGTCTATTCCGGGCTTACTTCAATCTTCTTAGTAGTTAAAGGTCAATTAGCTTCATCATCGTTGTTTTTTGTTTGGATGATAGTGCACTCATGCAGTGAGGATAGGCTTATGGACATGTGTACCAAACCTATTGCACACCTCTTTTAAGTATATATGACCAGAGGAAGCATTCATCTGGAGAAAATAGATTTAAGGGCTATTTATTGTATCAAGTGAGTCGGAGTGGTGTGCTTTTATAGTTTAGAGAGTTGGCAAAAGAAAGAGAGATTTATGATATATATATATATAGAGAGAGAGATAGATAGATAGATAGAGAGAGAAATATGATTATAGTATATTTCAGGATAATTCAACAAATAAAAAGTGTGTGTGGTTCTTTAACTGGACGTTGGCTGGTTGGAATTTCTGGACTTATGTTTTCATGGGGAAAAAAAAGGTTCTTTCTTTAAACAAAATCATTATTGGAGTAACTCATGTTAGAAGAATCAAAATGGGAAGGAAATAAGAAACTTATTGCTTCATCTGAGAAGTGTGTATATGAACACAGAATCTAGTTTCATAAGAGATGGAACACTGAGTGGGCTGAACTTAGTTTTCTTCTATACACATTAGTCAAGGAGCATGTGCTGTTTTTCTTCTATACACATTAGTCAAAGACATGTGCTTATATTGCGACTTGTTTGAGGTAAATTTAACTTGTGATTGTCCATATAGATGTGTAACTTCAGTGAATGTAATTGAGTTGATTTAACTTTGAGTTACTTGCTTTGTGCATTCTGCAAATGTGCACTTTACAAAGTTTAGTTTCCATCATGTTTACAGAAATATTAAAAGTTTCTGGATTGATCCCCAATCAAGGACTTAGTGACTATGAGAGATTACAGCGTGGCAGCCCTAGTCCTATGGCTTCCTTTGACATGATGCAAGATATTGGGGGAAAACCCTTAGGTGGCTGGACTGGGAATGGATGGAACACCCCTCAAGAGGTGAGGTATAATTGTAATATAACATGGAAATTGGTCAGTATATCCTCCTTAAACCATAATATGTTAAAGTTTCCACATTTCTGCTTATAAAATTCTCTCTATGTTGTTTGTTTTAAAGAAAGCTAATGGTGCCTTTGCTAGAATTCAAAGACCACATGGCTAAGGAAACACAGTACAGTGACATGTCTTGCTTCCTCTCTTAAGCATTCTTTACTGAGTTTAGGTGTGCCACCTTAAAATTTTTATTGAGTTTAATCTTCATCATAAACAGAAAAGGGGTAGATTAAAGTCCAGAAAAAGATCTCAACAGCAAGATTGTTCTCTTACTCTCTTATGACTTCATCGCCTTTGGCCATGTTGATTAAGATTAGGACGACTTGTTTTACACCTAAGAACACTGTGCAGAGTTTTTTCTGTACAGCTTTCAACGAACCAGAACTTCAGCATAGCCCAATAAGTGCTAGTTGTGAAATCATGCTCCTTCCTTGGTCCTACCGTATTCTATTGCTTTTGGGTAGTTGACGAGCGCAAAACCGTTGTATAAAAACTAAAGCTCGTGCTTGTCAGAAATAGTATTATTATAGATAATGTCGATTCCACTAGGATTGGGTTTCTTATATGCTAATTAGTATTGCTTGATTACTATTTGAGAAATCTTTTACAATTTTGGAAATATGATTTTAAAACTTAATAATGTCTGGAAAAAGAAATAACCAACATAATTAGAACAAACACTTATAACTCAAGGAGATAAATGAGTTGAGTCAAGAATCCACCTAGGGAATATCTAGAGATTTTCAATATCTTTTCACCAACCTTCGTTAAAATCTGAATGTTTCTCGTGAATACATTTAATCCTTATGATCCTTGTTAATAATTATACTCCTCTCGATTATGCAATTAATAGAAAGAGCAGATGTATAAAGATGCGGAAGTAGTGTTTAATGATTCCTATAGATAGAAAAATATAGACTTCTTTTGAATATCTATATGACAATTCTAAGTTATTCTTCTTTTGAATATCTATGTGACAATTCTAAGTTATTCTTCTTTCGAATATCTATGTAATATTTCTAAGTTACAGTACTAATCCTCCTTTCGAATAGAATTGATATTTGTAAAAGAACATCATACACCCAATCAAATCAGTGGAGAAATTAAAAAATATCTTTTCGATTAATAAATGAATAAACACCTCCAGGAATCAAATAAACACATGAGATAAGAAGGTAAATCAAACACTAATCAAACCACAGGCTTCATCAAAAACCAACTACGAGAAAGTTACTCCATAAGTGGAGTATAAACAAGCATACAAAAATTAAGAGTGAAGGTTTAAAGAAAACTCTAAATCTCTTGAATTCTCTGAAGATTTGAGTTTTCTCTTCTTTGCTCTCTCGTTTCCAACAGCAGCTGTCTGTTCGTGTGTAGCCTCCCGCCCCGTCCCCCAATTCCTCCAAAAATCCTTTTTTTTATCTCCTAGTGCAACCCTAAAATAAAAGAGTGGAAATCAGCAGTCTGTGCCCGTTGCAGCGTCCAAAATTCCACCGCTGCGATGGCCGGGGCTGTTTTCTGCCAGTTATTCTTCAACCAATTTTCTTCATTTTTTGCATCTCTTTCGCTTGAATCGTGTGTATTTCCTCATCTCGTTCCTTGCATATGTGTCATCAAAATAACACAAAAATATGTGAGGAATTACATCATATAATACTTGAAACTCAATAATTCAAATGAGAAAAAGGCATATATACACATATTAATATGACTCATCAAGAGTTGAGCTGACCATTTTTTGGAAGAAAAGCAGCAATGATTGAATAGTCTTTTCCATTTTAAACAATGCACAGGAGCTGAAAGTGCTCAAAGTATGTTGAGAACACAGGTTAACCTAAATACGGAAAAGCATAAATTAAATTTAGAAATATTGCAATATACTATAATAATCCGTGGAAAATAAGCTATTCCGCAGCGATTCTGCATCAAGCACCAACTTTCATGACAACTTTTCTGGAAGAGGAGTGCCAAGTCTTTAGTTGAATACTCTGTTCGGAAAATAATATCTGTGGTAACAGATACAAAACATAAATTCCATTAACTGAACATTCCTGGATTAATTTCTCAATATGTATGTAGCTCATTAAGGTCTTCTCTTGTGTTGTTTAAATGATTCCTTTGCAGTAAGTATTCTTCTTACATTATAATCTGACCCTATTTCTACACAGAGGACATTGCCTGTACTTTTGGTCCAGTTAAGTCACAAATTCTTCTTTTTCTTTTTTTGTCATAGTAAGAATGTTCAAAGTCCTAACATGATGATATTCTTGGAGAACTCAAAAGTGAAATAATGGAATCTTACTTCAATCTATATGATGTTGCAAAGCAAATGTTCTACAAAAACTTACTAATATAGATCTTTTAACAGTACAGAAGAATGATGTGAACTTTATTGGACCAACACTTTGATGGTCTTTTAGACAAATTAGTCTCTACTTAATTCTGTCTAATCCCCTTGGCTCTCTCCACACCCCAACCCCCAAAAAAAAAAAAAAAGAAGAGTAAGTAAAACTGAAATAATGAAGGCAATGACCTCACAGATAGTTCCAACTTTATGGCTCCTTGGATGCTGAAGCTGTTGGGCTCTCCAAAGGGGATGTACAAACAGAAACCTATGCTTTTCTGGGGGAAAGCAACCACCGATCACAAACTGCGTGGTTTTTGGGCTCTGTTGCTACATAATAGTAGTACACTTTTAAAAATCTGTCTGTTGTTTAAACTTTTGCATCTCATGGATGACTTGACTTCTTCATTGCAAAATTTTTGCGCCATAAAATAAGTAACTAAGCAGCTTAAGATGAGGTTTTACTTTTGCATCTCATGGATGACTTGACTTCTTCGTAGCAAACTTTTGCCCATAAAATAACCAAGCAGCTTAAGATGAGGTTTTCTCTTTATAAGCGATTTCAACTCTCACATACTGTAGTTTTTCTTGATAAGGAAGTTTAACTTTTTTAATATGGATCTCACATACTGTAGTTCCTAGGATACAGTCACTACTATGATACAAATCTGCAATCCATAATGCTTTCGCTTTATTGACTGTAGCATCTGACAGAACTTAGGAGTCTGATTATGTCAAATGCTATATTCAATCTCAAAGTTTCAATCAGTAATACTTTTTGATAGTTTGAAACTGAAAAACAAAATTTTGATCAATCAGTAATGTGTTGAGAATATTAGAACACAAATTTTGGATACACTGATACATTTATTCCTGTGATGCAATAAATTTAAAGTGTATGTGGTCTGAAAGTATTGGATTGAGATCTTGCCTTCAGGTTTAAAAAGAAAATTATGCATGGACATATTCATATTATGACTATTTGTACGTCTATCGATATACTGCTTTATACTTATCAAAATTAAAAAATAAAAATGTCTATGCTGCCATATACTGTACTCTGTCTGTGTGACTCTATGTGGTGTCAAAACAATTAAAAGGTTAAATGCTTGTGAGAGATTGATGATGACTACTGTGTGCTGTCTGGCATGTAGTTCAGAAAGTTCCTCTTCTCAGCTAACAATCAACACTTTGGTTTTGCAATGGGGGTGGCAAAAAGTGAAGTGAAGAAAATTAATCGAAAGAACAAAGAATCTGTGAAGTGAAGGAAGAAGATGGATCCTGAGAAAAGCTTCAATTAACAGTTTTCTTTCTGCTTACTTTGGGATTATAATACAAGCTCGTCACCTCTTTCTTGTTTAGGATACTAACATCTACTTCAAGAAAAAGATGTTTTCTTTCATATGATCTCCTTCTGATTTCTGAAGTTGCAAAATGCTATGTCATTGCTTCAATTTGCGAATTATCAGCAAGCTCATATCCATGTATAGTGAGGGTTGACATTTGGAATAATCTTCAGTGTTGTTTATAACATAAATCAATACCTATGCCAAGGAATGAGCCAGTTCTTTTGTTTGACATGCTTAAGATTGAAATACATCTGCTCCTTTCCCTTTAAAATTCATCCAAAGGAATGATTCATTTAAGAAAGAATTATTTGAAACATTATAACATGTGTTTCTGTGGTCTTTCTGACATGCAAAGGAGCGTTTGGTGCATTGAATGAGCGTTTGATGCATTGAATGGGCTGCTGAAGCTTTGCTTTTCTATATATGTTGTTTGTCCTTTGTATTTTTGATTCATGACTTTTGGGTAATACTAAAAAGATGAAGGAACATAAACCTGTAAAAGCCTTGCGGACATGTTAAACTATTTATTTTTCATAGCATTGTGCTTTCAGCCTATCCTGTTTCTTTCTTAGGCTGGTCCAGCACTGTTTCCTCTACAGAATTCAATACTTTGTTATGTCTGTTTTCTTTGTTCCATGAATTGCAAGGGACATTTAAGTTGCTGAAAGGGCGGTGAGATCTTATATTTGCCTTCTGATGTTTTTGGAATTTGGTTCTCAAGTCTCATTATCATACAATATAACAACTACGATATAGTCCCAAGCTAGGTGGGGAGTTTCAATATAAGAAAATACAAAATTCCACTAGAAAATTTAGTGACCAACCTTCACGTCCATTATTGATTACTCTGTGCCTGGCAATATTTCAGGAACGTGGCAGTGGCTTAATGGGTGATCGGATTCTGTTAGCCCATCCTTTCTCAGATTTTTCTCTGCGTTTCAATCTGTTTTCTGTATGAATTTTCATTAGTGTGAAATTTGTTTTGCAGCAAATGCTAGGTGGACCACAGGAACACCCCATTTGACTGGCAAGCAACACCAGGAAGTCCAAGTTCATTTGTTGTGAAGAGGGTTTTGCGGTTAGATATACCCGTTGAAAGATATCCAAATGTAAGCTGACTTGGACATGTGTTGATAGTATTGTACACTGCCTTCATGTTACTTCTTCACCAATCTAGTATGTTACCTTCTAGTATTTAGTTGCATTGTGGGTGAATAAAGTGATTTAGGCAGTAGATACCATTTATTATTTTTCTTGAGGATGGTAACATGGCAGTAGATGTCATTATAATCTTATTATATGCATCAATTTCAGAGATTATAGAGGCATTTACAAATAATTTTGTGACTACTCAGCATATTAGCTCATGTAAAAGATAGCAGGAGCACAAGGATAAATTTGTGTTTACATGCATACATTCATATAACAATCGCACTAAATCACAATACTTTGTGGGGTGCAGTTCAACTTTGTTGGACGGCTTTTGGGACCTAGAGGCAATTCTCACAAACGGGTGGAAGCTTCCACTGGATGTCGTGTATTTATAAGAGGAAGGGTTCAATTAAAGACCCTGACAAGGTAAAGTTTTCTCTATCTTTTCAATTTACTGCTTTTTGGGTTCAATCTGTTGTCGAAGCCTTTCTATTTCTCTATAATCCACTCCGACACCATTTCCATCACTGTCTATAATCTGATTTTCCAGTGATTTTGTTATCTTCTCCTAATTAATGTCTTGTAAAATTGAAGGAGGAGACTCTAAGGGGACGACCAGGTTATGAGCACCTCAATGAGCCGTTGCATGTTTTACTTGAGGCTGGGCCCATCAATATCATTGATACACAATTGAAACAAGCAAGGGAAATTATTGAAGAATTACTAAAACCTGTGGTAAGAATCTCCCTGAATTCAGTTTATACAGCTTGAAGAAAGCCGTCATTATCATGTAAATCTGCCCTTAATCCTTATTTGATTGCAGTAGAAACTAACAGACTTGAGGTTAAACTTTGTGGAACCTGCTAGCTATAGCAGCTGTAAAACTGTTATATAGTTTTCCTTTCATAAACAGATAGATTGTGGTTATGTACTTTGTTGTCTGATTAATCTCTCAATAACAAACTCATGGGGTGAAGGGTCGTGTCACTTCTGTTTTCCACATTGACGATGGTCTCAACGTTTTCTTTACCTAGTCACGAGTCTATGATGAACCAACATGAAAACAAAGGCTCATAGATTGCGTAATCCTGAAAAAACAGAACATTTGAGGCATGGGAAGCCAACTGATTTCTTAGTATTTAAGAATCAACAATGCTGACAGTGTGTTCATTTTACCTGGAATTGTAGGATGAATCGCAAGACTTGTATAAAAAGCAACAGCCCAGGGAACTTGCCTTGCTGAATAACAATTTCAGAGAAGAGAGTCCCCAACCAAGGGGCAGTCTATCTCCTTTTAGCTCAAGTGGGATGAGCGAGCGAAAACAGGTTGGTGACGGAGTACCAGGCTTTCTTTCAGACATGGTGCATTCAAATAGCTGCATGACAAATTCTTGACTCAAGGATGCACTTCCTACTATTGCACCTGAAGACAATTGTTGCTGCTTTCTGGACTTTGGCTGTGGTAAAAAGAACAAAAACAGCATATGGGTCCATAACATCTTACTCATTTGGTGACTTTTTTTTTCTCGTTGTTTTTGTTGTTAGAGTAGAATTATTATTTCATTTATTTGTTATTGACTTACTGTTGATAAGTGTGGTTTTGTTATCCTTTTTCTGCTTCTAGTCTCAAGTGTAATTCATTACATCCTATTGTCTAAATATATAATTTGGTTTGTATGTTGGTTTTAGGAGTTGGATATAATATTACATAGTATGACGATGCTTATGGCATTTTGTTGAACTGAACTTATGGAGTTCTAATATCTATTATTTTTATTCTACTTTTACCCATTTTATTAAGACTAGTTTAGTATATGCCCGTTGCGTTTATTGTTGCATTAATATACTAAATCTTTATATATATAAAAGAGGATCTTTAGGTCGGTTACGTGGCGCTCTCTTATTTTAAATTTTTTTTTTTTGATTTTTTTTTTTTTTATGATTTTATTATTTAATTTATTTTTTTAAAAATATATATATATAAGAAAGGATCCTTAGGCCGGTGATGTGGCACTCTCTTATTTTAGTATTATTATTATTATTATTATCATTATTATTATAAAGAGGATCCTTAGGCCGGTGATGTGACACTCTTTTTTTAATTTTTTTACTTTTTATCTTTTTTTATAATTTTTTTGACTTTTTTATAATTTTTATTTATACGTTTTTTAAAAAAAAATTATATATAAAGAGGATCCTTATACCGGTGATGTTGCACTTCTCTTATTTCAGAATTTTTATTTATCTTATTTCCTTTTTTTTTACTTTTCTGTAATTTTATATTCTTTTTGTATTTTAAAAAAAAAACTATTACCTCCACACCATTTAGAGCTCTCCCCAAGAGTTATGACTTTTACTTTAAACTTCAATAGTTGCAATTTCACCCGTAGACATTAAATTTTTATTTTCCTAACTCATAATTAACATCAATGGTCTCAACAATCCTTTTTATCGGTCTTATTTTTGGTATTCAAATTTCTTTCACAAAGCCTAACATAAAAAATATTTCCACCAAAATATAATTATTTTGTGCTATCAATTGATACAAAGAACTCAATCCAAGGACCGCATTTTTAAGAGCAAGAAAAATAGCATAGGCGGTTTCGGGAAGAGTATATCTCACGGGTATATTTTCTTTCAAATATTCATCAATGCACACTTTGCATCCATTCGTGAAGCGTATACTCAGAAGGTTTCAAAATTTATAGTGATGAAACTTGAAGAAAATAGAAGAATTTTGTCATCATAGTTTATTTTTTTCAACAGAACATGAAAATCAAATACCGGGAGATAAAAAATTGAGTGTCTTTTTCCTCTTTTATCAAAGTATCTTTTTCATCATTTTATTTGTTTCATTCTCATAGTTGGTTCTATCTTTTAAATTTTAGATAATCTTCAAAGTAAGTCTTTATTATCATCCTTTATAAATTTTAGTCTAATATTAACTCTATTTTAACGGTATTGATCATCTTTTTATTTAGAGTTTAATTTAGTTAAAATTATTGTATTTTATAATTTTAAACATATTATTTACATTTTTTTTACTTATAATTTATTTTGTGAATTATTCATAAAATAATTAAAGGTCTATTGGACTTATGGGAAGAGTATATCTCATGGGTTTACTTTCTTAAATATTTGTCAATGCACCTTTGTATCCATCCGCGGGTGCATGCCAGAAAGTTTTCAAAAAAATAGTGATGATACTTGAAGAAAAGAAAATTTTACCATCATGGTTTACTTTCAATAGAACATGAAAATCAAATATCGGGAGATAAAAGATTAGAATTGTCTTTTTCTATTTTATCAAAGTATCTTTTTCATCATTTTTATTTACCAGTTCCATAATTAGTTCTATGTTTTAAATTTTAAATAATTCTTAAAGTAAGTCCTTTATTGTCATCCTTTAAAAATTCTTAGTCTAATATTAACTCTGTTTTTAACGGTATTAGTCTATATCCATTTTAGAGTTTAATTTAGTAAACTTTATTGTATTATATAATTTTAAAGATATTTCATATTTTTTACTTGTAATTTATTTTATGAATTTATGGATCTTTAGGCCGGTGATGTGGCACTCTCTCTGCTGAATTTCTTGCACTTATGCTTTTTCTTATTTTTGGCTTTTGCAGCAATGTTATCATTTAATTTATTTTTTTTAAAAAATTATACCACCTCCACACCTTTTCGGCTCTCCCCAGAGTTATGACTTTTACTGACTTCAATAGTTGCAACTTCACCCATAAACATTAATGTTTTATTTTCCTAGATCATAATTAACATCAATGGTTTCAACAATCCTTTACGACTCTTATTTTTTTCTATTCAAATTTCTTTCACAAAACCCAACATTAAAAAAAAAACATTCCCACTAAAAAATAATTATTGTATGCTATCAAATTATTAAAAGAACTTCAATTCAAGGGTGTATTTCTAGGTGATACATAGAAAACTAACACTTAGGCGGTTGCGGACAAAATTTATCTCATGGGTTTACTTTCTTTCAAATATTCGTCAATGCATACTTTGCATCCATCCTTGAGTGTGTACTTTCGAAAGATTTCAAACTTTATAGTGATGAAACTTGAAGAAAGCAGAAGAATTTTACAATCATGATTTATTTTTTTCAATAGAACATAAAAATCAAAAAGTGGGAGATAGAAGATTGAGTGTCTTTTTCTGTTTTATCAAAGCATTTTTTCATCACTTTGTTGTTTCCAGTTTCATAATTGGTTCTATCTTTTAAATTTTAAATACTTTTCAAAGTAAGTCCTTTATTATCATTCTTTATAAATTTTTAGTCTAATATTAACTGTTTTAACGATGCGGTCATCTTTATTTAGAATGTAATTTAGTAAAACTTATTGCATTTTATAATTTTAAACATATTATTTACATTTTTTTTACTTATAATTTATTTTATGAATTATATTCATAAAATGATTAAAGATTTATTGGACTTATGGAAAGAGTATATCTCATGAGTTTGCTGTTTTAAATATTTGTCAATGCACACTTTGCATCCATCCATGAGCGCATACTCGAAGGTTTCAAAAAATTAGTGATGAAACTTGAAGAAAAAGAAGAATTTTACCATCATGGTTTTTTTCCAACGGAATATGAAAATCAAATACCGGGAGATAGAAGATTGTTTGTCTTTTTTTTTATCAAAGTATCTTTTTCATTATTTTGTTGTTTTCGTTCCGTAGTAGGTACTGGTCATCTCTATTTAGAGTTTAATTTAGTAAACTTTTATTGTATTATATAATTTTAAACATATTATTCATATTTTTTACTTGTAATTTATTTATGAATTTATGGATCTTTAGGTAGGTGATGTGGCACTCTCTTATTTCAGTGCTTACCTATCTTTTTGATTTTTTATAGTAATTTTTATCATTTAATTTATATATTTTTTTTTAAAAAGGAGCTATCCCAAACTCCACACCTTTTCGACTCTCCCCAAGAGTTATAACTTTTACTTTAAACTTCCAACGGTTGCAACTTCACTAGTAGACATTAACGTTGTTTTTTTAAATCATAATTAACATCAATGGTTTCAATAATCCTTTTTGCAACTCTTATTTTTTTGGTATTCAAATTTCTTTCACAAAGCCCAACGTAAAAAAAAAATTCACCAAATAATAATTATTTTTTGCTATCAATTGATATAAAAGAACTCCAATTCAAGGGCCGCATTTTTGGGCGATGCAACGGAAAGTAGCAATTAGGCGGTTTTGGGAAGAGTATATTTCACGGGTTTACTTTCTTTCAAATATTTGTCAATGCACCTTTGTGCATCCATCCATGAGCACATACTCGAGAAAGGTTTCAAAATTTATGTGATGATGAAACTTGAAAGAAAATAGAAGCATTATACCATCATGGTTTATTTTTTCCATGAGAACATTAAAAATCGAACCGGGAGATAGAAAATTGATGTCTTTTTCCTATTTTATCAAAGTATATTTATCATCATTTTGTTGTTTCCAGTTTCATAGTGTTCTATCTTTTAAATTTTAAATAATTTTCAAAGTAAGTCATTTATTATCATCCTTTATAAATTCTTAGTCTAATATTAACTATGTTTTAGCGATCTTGGACATCTTTATTTAGAGTTTAATTTAGTAAAATTTATTGTATTTTATAATCTTAAACATATTATTTTTTTTTTTTTACTTATAATTTATTTTATGAATTTATAAAATGATTAAAGATTTATTGGACATATGGGAAGAGTATATCTCATGGGCTTACTTTCTTTTAAATATTTGTTAATGCACACTTTGCATCCATCGGTGAAGATTGCATACTCAAAGGTTTCAAACAAATTAGTGTTGAAACTTGAAGAAAAATAAAAATTTTACTATCACTATTTATTTTTCAACATAATATGAAAATCAAATACCGGGAGATAGAAGGGAGTGTCTTCTTTCTATTTTATCAAAGTATGCTTTTCATCATTTTGTTGTTTCAATTCTATAGTGGTTCTACCTTTTAAAGTTTAAATAATTTTCAAAGTAAGTCCTTTATTATCATCCTTTAAAAATTCTTAATCTAATATTAACTTTCTGTTTTAACGATGCGGTCATCTCTATTTAGAGTTTAATTTAGTAAACTTTTATTGTATTATATAATTTTTAACATATTATTCACATTTTTTGCCCATAATTTATTTTTTATAAATTTATAAAATTAAAAAATTTGTGGACTTATGTCTTGAACTTTCAGATCTTAATATTTTTTCTTCTTCGTGCCAAATAGTAGCTTATGGGATATGAATGCCAAGTAATTATGCATTGTAATTATTTCTTGCTATTTTACATGGCATATATATATACCTGTATAACATAATATACAATTTCGGTAAGATTCTTTAGGCGATGTATATATGTATTTGACGGGAATAATTTGAATTTAATATATTTTTTTACTTACTAACAATTGTTTAGAACTTTGTTGTCCAGGTTTATTAGTGTTACTTGACTCTAATATTTTTTACAAATTTTTAATAACAATGCATTGTTATGGCAACTCCTTAAGATCATCATTCGTATTTTTTTTTTGTCATGAATTTTCCCCTAGCTCTCCTTCTTAAGCAGTTTTCCTCCTGTAATTTTAATTTTTTCCCTTTCGAAATTTAATTAATTTTTAGAAACTCAAACGTCTTCATTAAAGAAACAATCATTTTATAGTTTATTCTAATATTTGACAGAGATACAATTTAACTTCTAGCTTTTATTTTGGAGGATAATTATACGTCTTTCTTTATATTTTATTTTTATTTGTGTCTTTAAGATATATCAATGATCCAATTATATTCTTAATGTGAACTTATTTGTAGCTTTTCTTATAACCGGCAAGCGAAGCGTATTAGTGAATTTATTTTCATATTTAATATTTTCATTGATATAACATTATAAAATACAAACTATTATATTACATATTAATAATTACCTAAATGAGTTCGATTGCTGGGTTAGTTCCTTAAGGATAGTGAGGCCGAATCAGCGGGTCACTTAGGTAAAGAACCTCTACTTAAGAAAAATCATAGAGAAGAAAGTGCGCTAGCGAGAGGGTGGAGAAGTGTCACACCTTCGTGGATTGCTTTCGAGTGTAGTGTACTGATTCTTATCGAGATTGGGTTGGTGTTCGAATAATGGGCATTACTCCTCTATCAAATAGTAAGAAAAAGAAGGACTTATCTCAGATCTTACGTTTCACATTTGAATTTCTCTAATTTGAATTAGATACTATGTTCTCAAAACCCGTTGCCTTTTTACTGGAATTTTCTGCGATCATTTTTTCAACTATTTTAGCAATTATGATGAGATAAAGCTCTTTAGATGGTGTTTTTCTATTGTATAATTTTTATTGTCGAGTTGGGGTTAGAAATACATCGAGATTTCGTGTGCTTACTTATATTGCTTTTGATTTTCGTATCATGGATCTTGATTCGCACTTTATGGCATTTTCACTATAAAAAGATTCAGACATTTCTCGTGTACCTATTATGGAAAGCGTTTGGACTCTGTCTCTTTTTCTTTCGTTCTCTTTTTTCTTATATGAATTGTTGTTAGAAACGGTGAAGCTGCTTGAGGAAAGGATTCGGGTGGGGGGAGCGTCTATACTCTCCCAAGCCTGATGAATGGCAAATGGCGCTAGATCTACCAGATAATCAAGTTGCACCGGAATGTCTACGCTCTCATATTAAGAAGAGTTAAGATACCTCTTTAATATCGGGCGAGAAAGACGACCCTTTAGATACTATGTTTGATAACTTTATTTCCCCCTTGGCCTTAGATGAAGCAAAAGTGGGGAACTACAAGTTGTGTTGAATTTTGTTTGTAATTCACTACATCCAAAAGTTATTGCATTTTTGTTTGTAATGAAAATTTTCTTGGTAATTAGTATGAAGGGCTTTACCCCTTAATTGGATTTTTAAGATTTCAAATTAATTAAATTAGTGAATTTTAAATATAAGATTGTATATATATAAAATTCATAATTAATAGTGTTATTATTCAAAGGAATAAAATTGATCAAAGAGTACTACTTCTCTTATAATCCATTGATTACTTTTGAGATGTAGAATAGTTTGATGAAACTTATTTTACTACTTAAACAAATTTGATGTTATTTAATAAAAAAAAATAGTATGAGAATATCGAGGTATAATAATTATATTTTAATTATTAACTTCCTTAAAATTAAGCTGGTTTAATATATATAAAAAATAAAATTTTATGAAAAATAATAATTAACGTCAAATAAATGTGATATTTATTTAAAAATATTAAAAAAATCAAAAAAGATAAAAAAATTAAAAAAATTAAAAAAATTAAAAATATTTTTATAATATATTATTAGTCTATGTTCTCTTTTACCATTTTATTGTCTTATCATGATTAAAAAAATTTATTATCTCTCTATATGTATTTACAGAAAAATAATGTTCCAATAAATACGATTTAATTTTTGTTATAGTTTTACACTAATTTATTTATTATCATTGCAAGCCATAAATATATTACAATCAATAGAGGTACTACACGAGATTATGATACGAAAGGATTTTCACTTTTATTATAATAATAAAAAATTAAATAAAGCACCTTTTGTTTTGAGAAAAAATTATATATATATATATATATATATATATATATATATATATTAAAAATGTTATATGATTTTATCATTAAAAAATAAAAAATTAAGCTATTTAATTTTTTCACATACATGTATTATAAAAAGAGATTGACGAAAATTAAAGACATGTTATCCTTTTTTTCTTTCCTTTATTTTCAATCTCTAGAGGCAATTTCAATTATTATTATTCTTGTATATTTATAGACCTGATTTCAATATGGTGATAAAATTTATTATTTATTTACATATATTAAAAAAGAATGATTCAACAAAAGTTTATCAAAATTATGGGTAAGTTGAGTGGACATCTTCTTATATAAAAGTTTTAATTAGATTCTTATTGATGGAAGCTTAAAATCTCTTCTTAATTTCGTTAATCACAAGCTGCGAAAGAAATTAAAATTACCTAAACTTATTCAATCATGTATGAACTTTACTCTAAGAAAAATTCGACTAATATATTATATTAGAGTTTAATATTTTTTTTATAGTAGTAGGATAAATGGACATACAGATTTCCAAATTTAGAGCAAACAAATAAAAATTTAGAAGAAATATAAAAATTTAGGTTTACTTATAATAAAGAAAGAAAATGATAGTTAAATTTTTAGTTTATAGCTACAAATCTAATGTAAATATGTTGCAATGACCTCAATTTTATATCTCTTTCAATTTATCTATTCAAAACATTGCTACTCTATATTCTGTTATCTTAAAGTCAAGTGCTTCCAAGTCACTTTTTTGGCTCAAATATTATTTATTTTTCTTGGATGAGATGAAATATTTTAATTTAAATATGTTTAATTTGGTGAGAAATTAACCTTTCGATATCAATTGTTATATTTGAGATCTAATAAAGTAAAATATCATTATTGCTGTTAGATTCCAAATCCAAAGTAATAGAAATTATTCACAAAAATTATTGCAACACTATTTTAGGATTAATAAAAATTTCATTAGCAATATTTATCTTTAAATTAGTATTAAGGTATTCATACAAAATTAAAGCACACTTTTCTTGAATAAGAGTTATAGTTATTCTATGTAGTTCAAATAAGGAAGGTACGAATTTAGTTAAATTTAGAGTCCTAAATATTGGGACAAACTTATAATTTAAATAAAGAAAAGAATTAATAATTAAATTTAGTTGATTACAAATTTTTTATTATTAAAAAATAATTTAACTTAAATGTAAAATATACTATTTAGAATGGGGCTTTATTCTAAAATATCAAAAATATAAAAAAATCAAATTATATTAAATAAATAAAGATAAAATAAAATAATTTTAAATTAATTTTTAAAAATTTTAACAATATTTCAATTAATAAATCTTCTTTTATTATATTAGGTTTTTTTTATTTGTTTGGTTTTGATTTTTTTATTATTGTATTTGATTTTAAAGCCTTAAATATTAAGACTTACTGCGGGAGTTTCAAATAAACAATTTAATTAATTTTAATGTTCTAAATATTAATAATTTAAAAATATTTGTTAGTTCATTTAATTTGTATTTATAATTTGAAAGATTCAAATAATTTTAGAGAAATAAACATAAATATTAAAAATACACAAAAATAAAATAATTAAAATTTTAGTTGATTTCAAAGTATTAAATATTAAAAAATAATTAAAAACGGCCTATGATCCATATTTTTAAATTAAAAAATTAAAAACTTAAAAATTTTAATTAAAAATATAATAAATAAAATTATCATTTAACTACTTTCTAAATATTTAAAATGTCTATATCTGCTAATAAAAAAATCAAGTTTGAATTATTTAATATGCCAATTAGAGTGAATTGAAAGAAAAACTTGAACGTAAATTAAATATGCCAATTATGTATTTATAGCTCTGTCGAGAGAGAGAAGAAAACGAGTACAGAGGAAAGGAAAGCTTCTTGCAGAGCTATTCAATTTTGATTTTTTCGTTGTAAATCGTCGTGAGACATTTTAAATATTTTAAAGATAATTTTATATTATTATGTTTTAAATAAAGAATAAAAACTTAATCAAATATTTTTTATAAATCTTTATATTTTAATATAAATACTAAATTAGAAGTAGATTTAATTGTATAAGAAACATTGAGTATGTATATTGAAGTATGTATATTGAATAAGTACATAGTTTGAGTAGGAAAAAAAGAATAGCATTAGATACTACCCCCTAGTTTATATTAACTTAATTTGTGAGTTATCTAATAAGTTAGTTGTTTAATTTTCAAGAAAGTTATTGGAAATTTCTTTCATTTTTGCCCTTCATTTATATTGTTTAGGTGATGAGTATTGCTCATACTTTCAATTTAAAATTTTGATCTGACTCAAAAAAAAAAAAAAATATGAAGCTAATATCAAATTTTAGCTCCAAAAAATTGGTTTCAATTAAAAATTTTAGTCATCCTAAAGTCCCGTTTTAGATTTTGTATTAAATTGAAAATTTATTTAATGTTGAGATCTCAAATTGCTTCATTAAGTATTAGTTATCTTAATCAGACTCCAACCCTTTTGAATAATGACTATTTCTATTATTAAGAATAATTTGAGAATAACTAAAACGGTAAAAGTGAAAAGTGATGTTCAATTTATGTTCTAATTTTTTTTCTTAATGGGTGCGTATTGCTTGACAAATTAAGTTAATATAAATTAGAGGGAGTATAAGGTTTCCTTATCAATTTTAAGTTTTAGTAGTATGGATTGAAATCATTACATTAAACTCATTCTCTATGTTTGAATTTACATGGAGAATTCAGTATTTTGACTATACTCCAAAATTATGTGGAATGAAGCAATACATTATTTGATAAAAAGTTGTCACACCATCTCTGGAGCATACTTGGACAGTTGGGTGAACTTCAGGGCATACTCCTGAATAGTCGTGCCATTCCCCTTCAAGTTGACGAACTTTATTGTCTTCGCTTCCCTCAACTCCAGGGGAACGAATCGGTCCAAGAAAGCCGTAATAAACTCATCCCAGCCAATGGGGACTGCACTAACTCCCCTGCTCTCCTTCCACTGTCAGAACCATATATGAGCAACCTACTTCAGCTGGTAGGAGACTAAGTCTGCACTCTCTTCTCCTGAAACATCCATAATCTGGGTAATATTTTGGACCACCTCAATAAACTCATGTGGATCCTCGTCCACCTTTAACTTATGAAAATCAGGTGGGTTCATCCCGGTGAAGTCTCGTACCCTAGCTGCTGCCACATTCCTATGTGATTCACATGGGCAACCACCTGCTGGTTAACTCGGGCTGTCATAGCATAGGCCAATATCTGAAAAGCATCCCTGAACTCAGCATGAATCACCTGCTCATGGAAGGGATTAACTAGAGTTGGTGGGGTTGGCTGGTTCCTATCTCCATTGCCATTGCCATTGCCGTTGCCATTTCTTCTCCCTTTGACTTGGCGGAGAGACATATTTATGCAAATACGTATACTGCGAGTTAGAGGAATAGAGAGAGATATACTTCATCACACGACATAGATCATGAAAGAAGAAAAATTTTCTAAAACATTTCATAACCCCTTCCCCATAAGTGTGGCGTGCTTCACACTCATGGAAAAGACTCTACTTAATGCGGCTTTAAGACACCCTAGAACACACTTAAATTAAACTCTGATACCAAGATTATCACGACCCGAGCGTGGACCCCAGACTGAGACACAAGATCTAGAACCACGAATGGCTCCAAACTAACCCATGGTACATACAAAGCATGATTTTGAGTATAACTAAGCGGAAATAAGACATGAACAAAACGTAAATGAAAGTCTGCATATCATAAAGCATACATAGCAAATCCTCAAGTGTCCTCGGAAGATGAGGACTCACCCAACAAGGGACTAAGCTGGACTGAAGTGGGAGTGAGCTTACGTCAGGACAGAGATTGATCACCAAAATCTATATCACGAGATGATGTAGTATAGAGTATGTAGTTAGTACTTTGAATGTACTGAGTATGTAAAGAAAGTAAAACATGCTCGTAAACAGTAAGGCAAGGTCAAGAGTAAAGGCTAAAATGAATATGAGAATATGGCACATGCTGAAATCATAGTTGTACAATAGTCATAAACATGAGCTATTCATCATAAGTTGAAGTGTAATGACCCAAGGTTTAAAAATAGAAATCATATGGTGTATCATACTTGAAATCATAAGTGAAAGCTCATAAACTAATTAATGAGTCAAACACACTATGAAACATAGTATGATAAATCATGAACATGAGTAACTTGAAAAATGAGGAACAATGGGAGACTCATCATAACTGAAACCATCATAATAGAGTTTCATGATGCCCCAACTATCTCGCTCAAGTGGGAAGAGCCGTCTCAAGCTTGCCAAGGAAAGGAACGATTAAGGCGTGATATCACTCGTGAATAGGGTTTCAATTGAATAAATACCCATAGTGATACGTAGTTATGAGACTCGAGATTTGCTTGAACTCCTAGCCTACTCGGTGCTAGACACTATTCCCAAAAACATGTACATGACTCATAATCATCATAATGAAAATATACTTAATCTTGCATGAGCTTGTCTAATCCATGAAGTCATAATCTTACTTGACATACGTTAAATAGTCATGAGAATAATGCCATTGAGTTGTCCATGATACATAAACTTGAGTGTCATGAAAATCATACATACTTGAGAAAATAGTCGTAATTGAAAGCATAGGCTCATAAGCTTGAAATTCATAGAATCATTCATAATTGAGCAAAATCACCATAAAATTTAAAATATAGATCCATGAGAGATTCTACTAGAAAAGTAATCATAATCATAAATCATGAATTTAATCATAAGAGACTTGAATTCATAAGAGTTCATAAAAGATTTCATGAGAATTGTGTCTAACCCTAAAATTTCAATAAATCATGTTTGAAGACTTGAAATCATAACATAGGGATGAAATTAGGCATGAGGATAGAAGGATTTCCCCCATTCGTGACTCTACATACTTGTGCTTGACGGGATTCTTGCTAGGGTTTGACGCCCAAGAGAATTTGAGGAGAAGAAGGACCTTCATGCTTGAGGCTTGAGAGGGATTTTGATCTTCACCTTAGAGTGTTAGGAGCAGAATGAGCATTTAGGATGAACAAAATCTCCTAAAACACTCTTCTAGAAGTTCAAAATGACTTAGTTTAGGAGTTAGAAACTTAGGAATTATGAAATCGCCCTTACTAACCCGACTAGAAATTTGATTCTGCCAGCCTCAATGAGTGACCTAACGACTCGTTAGACCTATTAACGAGTCATTAGGTTCCATCCATGATGGATGGCTAATTTTTCAAATTTCTGATCTTCCTTGACGCTTCTAGTTAACGATTCGTCATGACACTTAACGGATCACTTCACCACTCGTTAAGACTCTCTAAAACTCAACTCTTCACGGCCTCAATGCACCCAACAACTCACTTAACGATTCGTTAAGTGAACTAACGAGTCACTTGATGATTCATTTTGAGACATAGTGCCGTTTTTTCTGTTTTTTCATTTCAATCCTCGAGGCCGATCTTATAGACTTCTAGGGCGTTACAAAATCTCTCCCTTGAAAACATTCATCCTCAAATGTAGTCTTCATACTGGAAGGCAAGGGGAGGACTAAAACCCAATTTGAAAGGCTATAGACTGATACTAACGGTGTGACTGACTCCGAACATGAAAAACATGACTTAACTGAATTCATGAAATATACATGCATACTATGACATGAAAGGAACAGAGAGACATGAACTTGACATGAATCTATGTAGAGGACTAAGGAGGAAACTAGTACCTCATGTTGGGACTGAGCCGGAAGAAAAGAGGTGGGGGTGTTGTAATGCCCCGGAAACCCTAAGATCAGACCCCGAAGTTGAAATGGAGAAAATAGGATTTTTTGCACCAGGTCACAAAACGAGTCGTCCTATGACCCGTTGGGTAGACCACGAGTTGTTAAGTTACTCGTGGTGAGGAGTTGATTTAAGTTGGAAAATTTAAGTTTTGGGGTAACCACGGACATGACCACGAGTCGTGGTCAGCACCACGACTTGTTAATTCAGTCATGATCAAAGGAAGTGAAGGATGAAGTGAGAATAGGAAGTGTACCTAACGGCTAGACACCACGAGTCGTGGTCTATGCCACGAACCGTTAGGTGACCCGTGGTCCAAAGTGGTTTAGAGATTGGAGAATTTAGGTAGTGTTGGCGATGGGTGGGTCACCACGACTTGTGGTGTCCCTCGTGGTGACCAACAGAGGGAATTTGGCAGTGTACTTGACGGATTGTGACCATGAGTCGTGGTCACAGGGCATGACTTATCCAGTCCCTTGTAGGGACTAGCAGTCATCTTTTCCCTGCAAGTTCAGTAAGGGCTTTTCCATAATTCCTATGATCCTAAGGACTATACTACGTCGTTTTAAGCATATTTTTGATGAATTTAGAGGGTTTGAATGGTTTTCATCCCTTATTCATCACTTAGACTCTCAGAAGAACGTTCGTAGAACTCAGGTCATTCCTCTCAAGTAGAAACTAAGGCAGTCAACTTCTCCTCAGATTCTCAAGGAATTTTCTTCATTAGGTATGTGGGAATTCAACAAGGAAATAATTCTTCCCTTGTATCCGCAAAAACCTTTTCAAATTTTCTCTATCAGTTCAGCCTTGTGGATTTGAAATGTAGAAAAATTATCAGATTAATTTTGTTAAGATTTAAAGTGGTATATTTTTTTAATGATTTTAACTGCTTATTATTCCCTATTTCTATACAGTTATGAGAATTGTATCTTGTGTAATAATTTAGCCCAAAGTCTCAGTTCAGTAGAATTTAGGATCTTGCGTGTTGGATTAGTTTCCCTGTAGCTTGATTCTAATAGATTTGAAATCCCCAGATTATTATTGTATGTGGAAATTTTAGTAAGATATTTACATGTCTAGTCTCAGTCAGATTATTAGACTCAGTGTTGTCCAGAAATGTCAGCTGATCAGTTTGACTACAGTTAATTCTCTAGGTGCCAGTGGTGCCTCCCAGTTATCAGTATTTGACTCAGTATCAGATTTTAGTGGTTCTTTAGGTGGTCATGACACTTCCAGATAAGCAGATCTGACCAGCCTTAGGACCCCAGTTTTATGTTACAGTTTGTTCTTTAGACGGTTATGACGCTTCCACATAAGCAGCTCTAACCAGTTTTAGAACAACAGTTACAGGATTGGGGCTGATAAGACTCTCATGGTACTTCTAGATAGGTATTCCTGACTTAGTCTTAGGCTCCAGTTTCGAGCTATCAGCTTAGTAGTCACTCTAGGACTATCCAGTGGGAGTAGGACTTAGCACCGAGCGGATTGGGGTTCCAGCGCACCCAGATTTCCAGAACTATGTTGCCGCCGTAGGTTATATTTTATTGGCCTCATGGCCCCAGACCTGTGATCACTCAGTTCATGCCTTTATATCCTGGCAAGGTATACTAGGTCCCACCAATGGGGTGTATACATCAGACTCCACGTCTAGCTCACGTGGTTATATGTCGGTTAAAGACTCTCCCACTAGTCAGTTTAGTTTAGTCTCATATTAGCTCAGTTCAGATCAGTTTTAGACTATTCAGTTCAGATCAGTTCAGTACCGTATTTCAGATTAGTATCTCGGATTTAGGGCATGTATTCGACCATCAGACAGGGTCATTTTGACCCTCTCAGTATATTACAGTTTATTCAGTTTCAACATTTCAATTGGTCATTGCATGTCTTTATAGTTTAGTCATTGTATTCTCCGTGTTATGGTTTCTCCTACTTACTAAGTACATTCAAAG
Source organism: Datura stramonium (assembly GCA_018107945.1). NCBI lineage: Eukaryota > Viridiplantae > Streptophyta > Magnoliopsida > Solanales > Solanaceae > Datura > Datura stramonium. The sequence goes on along the minus strand of JACEIK010004570.1, from coordinate 2,842 downwards.
TACTGACGCATACCTTTTATGCTGTATCATTTTATGATACAACTACAGCTTCTCAGTCTCAGCACTGTTAGCAGATCTCGCCTAGAAGTTTTCAGCTGCATCAGTGGTGAGTCCTTATCTTTCGAGGACGAGGATTATTTCTTTTCAGTTATATTTTCATCAGTTAGATTTAGAGTTAGCTGGGGGCTTGTCCCATCAACTCATAAGATAGATGGCTTTCAGACACAGATAGAGTTTCAGATTTTTAGCTTTGTTTCAGTTGTTTTAAAATTTTATGATTTAGTTCTTCTTCATAAATGTTTTATTTTCTTATTTTAATGCTTCTGCTATGTTTCTACTAAGAATGCTAGTGTCATGATAGACCATGGTTGACTTGGAGTTACTTGTGACTCCAAGTACCGTGTCTCGTTCAGGGTATAGACTCGGGGCATGAAAAACTTGGTATCAGAGCACTAGGTTTAGAGTATCCTAGAATGTCTGAAGGCTGCGTTGAGTAGAGTCCTTTTCATGGGTGTGAAGCGCACCGCACTTATGACGGGGAGGCTACGAGACGTTATTAGGAAAGCTCCCTTTTGTTCATACTCTTTATCGTGTGTTGAAATTCAATTCCAAAAACATTCTCCTACCTCGTGCGCTATTTTATTTCAGTGAAATCATGCCTCCACGACGTGGTAACGGAAGAAGGGCCGGCAACGCTCCCGACCTGCCTCACTAGCTCCAGCAGCCCCTCAGGAAAACCCAGTGTCTCCACATAGTTCAGAGCGGCTGTCCAGCTGATCGCATAGACTGTCACAAATCAGGTGAACCAGCAGGTGGTTCTGATAAATACTAATGGGTACACAACAGCTGTCCGAGTTTGGGACTTCACCCGGATGAACCCTCCAGTTTTCCATGGATCTAAGGTGGGAGAGGACCCACAGGAGTTCATGGATGAGATCAGAAAGATCACCCAAATTATGGGTGTTAGCTCCTCGGAGAGTGCCAACTTGGCTACCTACCAGTTGAAAGGGGTAGCTCAGGTCTGGTACGACTAGTGGAAGGAGGGGAGACCAGCGGGAGAAGAACCGGTGGAATGGGAGGAGTTCACTACAACCTTTTTAGATAGATTCTTTCCTAGGAGCTCAGGGAGGTTAAGGTGGCTTAATTCATGAGCCTGAAACAGAGAAATCGAACGGTGGAAGAGTATGCACTGGAGTTCACAAGGCTATCTAAATATGCTCCAGAGATGGTAGCCGAGCCAAGGGCTCGCATGCTGAAGTTCATTAATGGAGTATCAAACTTGGTCCTCAAGGAGTGCAGGACTGCAATGCTCATAAAGGATATTGATCTCTCCAGCCTCATAGTTCACGCTAGCAGATTGAGGAAGAAAAACTAAAAGACTTGGAGCGGGAGAATAAAGGGGCAAGAACTGGCCAGTTAGATTATGGCCACTAGAGATCTAGCGGTAGTAGCCGCCCACAACAGCAACAACAACAACAACAACAACAGAAGGCTCCAACACCCACTTCAACCAATGCCCCTACTTTTCAGTCCCGCAAGGATTGGAGGGGTGGAGCATCTGGCTCACAATCCCAGAGTCATAACGCCAAAAATCGCTACAGCTACCCAGCTTGCCCTAAGTATGGCAAGAACCATCCAGGAGAATTCCTTCAGGGCCGAGAGGGTTGTTTTGAGTATGGAAAGCTTGGTCATCGACTCAAGGAATGCCCGTTAGCAGGATGGGGGAGATCACAATCCACCACTTCAGCAGCTCCATCAGGCCGACCAGCTCAACAGGCCAACACTTCAGGTACGGATGGCGGCCATCGCCAAAACCGTTTTTATGCTTTGTCCTCTCGTCAGGATCAGGAGAGCTCACCTAACGTGGTCACAAGTATGTTATGCCTTTTTCACCTAGACGTGCATGCCCTACTAGATCCAGGATCCACACTTTCGTTCATGACTCCCTATGTAGCTGTCCAGTTTGATATCAGTCCATAAGTCCTCTCAGAACCATTCTCAGTCTCCACCCCAGTTGGCGAGTCAGTTAGAGCCAGCCGGGTGTATAGAAATTGCCCAGTCTCAATCTTGAATAAGGTCATTCCAGCTGATCTTTGTAGAGTTAGACATGGTTGACTTTGACCTCATTCTTGGCATGGATTGGTTACACTCCGGTTATGCCTGTCACGACCCGAGTCTACACCCTGGACGTAACACGGTACTTAAAGCCACAAGTGACACCAAGTCAACCCCTGGTCTATCATTCACTAGCATTCTAAGTAAACATGCACATCAAAACTTTTAAACAATATCATAAAAACATTTATGAAAGACAGTTCTGAAAACATAAAGTTCAAAACACTAGAGTAATACTGATAAATCTGAAAATCATGCCTGTCTGAAAGCCATCTAACTGAGGAGTTACTGGGACAGGCCCCAGCTAATTCTAAGTCTAACTGAAACTAATATATGACTGAAAGAAAGAAACGATGCCCTTGGATGATGAGGACTCACACTTCAACTGCTGAGATGGAAAATCTGAACTGTGGCGTCTAGTGATGCTGAGTCTGAGAACTTGTAGCTGTATCATGAAACGATACAACATAAAAGTATGTGTCAGTACTTTGAATGTACTGTGTAAGTGAGAGAATCTGAATAACATGATAGAACTGGTAACTGAACTGATACAACATGAAATGACCAACTGAAACGCTAAAAACTGATACAACTAGTATAAAACTGATATGGTCAAAAGTGACCCTGGCTGATGGTCATAAACATGTTCTAAGTCTGAGATACTGAGTATGAAATACTGCACTAAACTGATCTGGACTGAACAATCTGAGAGTAAACTGTACTGACT
>JACEIK010004569.1:28243-43167 GCA_018107945.1 Datura stramonium | reverse complement strand
AGGTAAATATATATGAATCATCAATCTCATATCATAAGGATATTTGTATACACCATAGTAGAATCCCTGTACTCATATCAGTATCATAACTGTCACAGATCTCGGTCAAACAGCTATATATATATCGTAACATACCTGTACTAATCTATGTCATATAGTCATATGTATACCGTGACATACCTATACTAATCTCTGTCACACATTATCGATTATCTCTGTACACATACGCCAGAGGATTTTATTTCTACCCTTCCAATCATGACCTACAAGGGACTCTAGATATCCATTTACTGTATTGGTACGGTACCTTCTCTCACTCGTCTGCTCATCCGGATGTTCCCCTCAAACACAAGCCACTTATACCATAATCGCTTGCCTGGATGCTCACCTTGGGCATGAGCCACTCATCTCAGATAAAACATGTCATCCACTTTGATTCTCTTATTCCATGTGTTATCAATTGGTCAATTAGTATGACCGCTCAGAGATGTCAAGTTACCTTCACCAGCTTGGATATGCTTACTAACATTTAATCACTCACATGAAAATTTAAAAGAGCACATCTAGCATCACAGTGCACCCCAAATTTGCCACAATCTTCACTAACAATCATGATCTCATAGTTCACTTTACAAGCATATTAATACATCATAACACTAGAAACACTTAGTGTCCGAAGATCAACTAAGCATGTTATCATTCCATAACATATACAAATCTTTATATAAAGTCTAACTCCTCATAAACGGTAATCTACTACCTTTCTAGTTCTAGTTATTTATTTATGAGGTCAAGCCTCATATCATCTGTCACCACCAATTAAATTCACAAATTAACCATCATAAATCATTGGTTCAACTTTCCTAATCATCCCGCATAATGGTCTATCACATAATTGAGTTCTTTCAATATTAATCATCATATTATTCCTATAAGTTCTCATTTCAAGGCAATTTACCCTAGCCAATTATGCCCCATTAACATGCTTATTCACTAAGGAACGTCAACGCACAATAATTATTCGATCACAATCCATAGTTAACTATTCAACCCCACTAAGGAATGGTCCTCATAAATACCCGTTCTTTCTTTTCCTCAGACTTCTCTTTACAAAACATTAACTTATACTAGCAGTTTTACGTTATTCATCCGTACTAATAGAGTTTGCAATATAACCATGTTCACTTCCCTTCCCTATTTATAGTATTACATATATACACTCAAGGGTATACCAACAAGATTATGCCTTCAAAATATAAGAAAGATCATATCACCAAGAACATCATAAAAAATACGCTACCAAGTACTTGCATCAAAAAAATATATATCAAGAGTACACCCCCCTCCCATTGTTAGTTACTAACTAGGTTTCACTCTCCCGCGCATCCTCTTACTTAGGATTAATTCACCATATATTAGTTATGTTACTATGAAACTTACATTTATGTCATCGGATTTTTATGATTCCTCTGCACTCATCAATTGCACATTAATAGTACACACGTATATGTTTCACTAATTCACATCTTATAATTCATGTCTAACATAAAGGTAAGTCATAACCTACCTAGGTGCCAAGCTGTTTCCAAGAAGAGATGGGGTTTCGTTCCTGCATCAAATCTAATTTTTTTAAGCTAGTTATCGGGGAGGATGGTGGAAATCTTGCCCCCTCACGGCCACTCTCTTCTTTCCTTGGTTAAGTTGTCTTAAATTTTTATCTCAGTCCTTTTTTAATGATTAATCCCTCTTTGAATATGAACTAGGTCTTAAAGTAAACAAAACATAGAGGTTCTGGTCCATGTTGATCGCTGCAATGAGCACTTTCACCGTTGCTGCGGTTCTATTATGGCAGGGAACTGTCTTCCGCAGCAGCCCCAATGTTAGTGCCCACCAAATTTTAATTCATCCCATTAATCCATGACAAAATTAATTTCATTATTCCCAGAAAATAAAACTAGACCCGTAAAAAATTGAAATGTTTACGCTAGTGTTGCTAAGGTTCTCTAACGAGCGAACAGATCATTACAAATTGAGAAGAAAAAAATCTAAAATTTACGCACGAAATAGTAAATCTGTAGCTCACACATCTTATTTTTCTGATGATTTGATGATATTCTACAAAGGTGCAGTGAAATTAGTACAAAGGGTGTCACACCCGAGCCTACACCCTGGGCGTGGCCGGCACTCAGACCACCTAGTGATCCAAGCGAACCCTTGGTCTGGCTTACTACTAGTTGAGAATACAATAAAGTAATGCAAAAGCTAAATCTATCTAAGCTTAATATAATAAATAAGATTCATTAACTGTAACTAAAATTAATCTTAGAAAGTAACATTATTGACTCAACTTTAACTAATCAATAAAGCCTCTAACTGAAGAATAGGTATCAGGAAAAAGCTCCATGGTTATCTTAAGCTCTACTAAACTAAAATCAAACCTTGACCGGGACTCTACGGAAGTAGGAGGTCTCACCAACACTAGATGAAGTGAGACCCCAATGAAGCATCTACTGCTGATTACATCTATCTGAATCTGTATCATAATATGATGCAGCGCCAAATGGCATTAGTACATTTGAATGTACAATATATAATACGACTGATTCAAATAAAAGTTAAGCAAAAGTATCCGAATTGAAAGAATAAACTAACTAAAATACTCTGTCTAGAATTAAAGCTCTGAATGATGCATAAGACAAAAGTATGAAGATAGGTAAAACAATTATGCAATAAAAGTGTACATCAAAATAATCTCTGAAAAATACATGTATATATGTATAACTTTACTTGGGAGTTTCTCATAACCGACATACACCATGAATGACCACAGGATGTCCAAATTCTTTTCCAAGTTGGTAGAGCCATCCAATGCCTGGCCAGGGGAGAGGAAGAAATTGAAATAGTGGATCCATAACTGATCCCTTACCAGGGGCTATCTAAGGAGTCACCCGAATTAACGACACGATCCTAACCTACGTTGGCTACTGAGTTTTGGGGCTTACATAATATCTGAACTCTTCACCCATCTCAGTGCTAAATAATTATCCCAAATTATGCTCATATAAATATGCCTATCTGAGGAAGCTAAAAACATCTTTTATAAAGTACTTTAGCAATATATATAATAGTGTTTCAAATCTCTATTGAGTCTTGGCTCAAAAACTCTTTAAAACTTGGGAGCTTCTATGCTCCTAATTTCTTATAAAACTTGTGAGTTTTTGAACACAAAATCTTTGATTTTCGAAAATAAGACTTTACTTTAGCTTTTGAATATCATGTTAAAAACTTGTTCTTTCTTTTTCAAAATCTCTTTTTGAAAACTCTCTTAGAGTCTCCTTATCTTTATAAAAATAATGCATTTATCTCAAATTATAATGCTTTCAGAAATAATGATTTTCATGCAATTGGGTTGATGGAATAAGAGGCATGAACCATATTCAAGAATCAAGATATATAATTAATAAACATCAACAGAGTAATGATAAAAAAACGAGAGGTACAATTCAATATGAAGGATTCAACAATGGATAATTCAATAGATAGGGAAGAAGACAAATTCAAGAATTGGGCCAAAAATTGTAGCTTCAATCTCAATGAAATCTTTACTAGATGTAGGGCATGAGGAAGAATAGAATTCCTCACTTAGGTTAGCCTTACATACCTGGATTGAAGAAGTTAGACCTTTTCTTAGGAAACCCTAGGTTGAAGAAGATGAACTCTAACTTTCCTTGAGAGCTTGAGAGCTTAATTATCTTGAACTTATGTTGTTTTCAAAGGGAATAAGAGTTTAGACTAATAAAATCTTTAAATATACCCCTTAGAAATTCCAAAATATTTTGGTTTAGGTGATAAAAATATAGAAAGCTACTAAAATACCTCTACGATCCTGTCTATGAAATCTGCCCATATAGTGACAACGAGTCGTCATATGACTCGTGATGACTGACCAGAACTCATTGACATCTCGTGGTGACTAGAGTTAGGTTGCTTAGTCTATGATTCTCTTCTCATGAATTAATACCACGATTTGTTAAGTGATACCACGAATCGTACATTGACTCATGGTCATTGACAATGTCTTCATCTTTCTCAGAATCTCACAACACGTCTCTTCAGTATGAATTGTTACAGGACATAATGAATCATCACTTGACTTGTCGGGTCAGGGATTAGAAACATTGGATGCTTACCAAACACTACAAGAAAACTGTGAATTACTTGGGGATTTTACCTGAGGCTTTTATTCGTAGATTTTTTCTGTGAATTTTCATGAAAATTTTAAAATTCCTACATTTTAGTATATTTTACCTGCGAAAACCATTTTTTCAATAAAATCCGCAGGTAAATTTGATGTCATTTTGTGCAAAAATATTATATAGTGAATTATGTGGGAAATTAATCGGCAAAAATTATTTTCATAACGTAAATCTACAAGTAAATGTATAAAATAAATTCCTTTATTAATTCATAGGAAAATCCTCAAGTAAAACTACCTACGAATTTAGTTAGGGATAATTATCTGAGGATTATTTTTTTTACCTGGAGATATATTTGAGAATTTTAATCTGCGAATTTTGCTGAAATTTTTTTCTTGGAGATTTATCTAAAGATTATATTACCTGAAAAATTACTTGGGGATCTTTTTATTGCAAATTTAGCTGGGAGTCTTTTCTTGGAGATTTACTTGGAAATTTTATTAAATATGAAATTACTTGGGGATTTTTGGTGTTGCAAATTTAGCTAAAATAATTGCTAGAGAATTTATCTGGAAATTTTATTACCAAGAAAAATAATTGGGATTTTGGTTCTAGAGATCTAACTTAATATTTAATTTTAGGAAATTTATTTGTGGATTTTTCTTACTAGAAAATTATTTGTAGATTTTTGTGCGGATTTTTAAAAAAAACTTTTAAGGTTATTTTAAATGCCTGTGGTTTGTCAAATACCTGGTGCCATTTTTCTTGTTTNCAAATACCTGGTGCCATTTTTCTTGTTTCACTAAACTACTCATAATATTTTACTCCAAACTCTAATTGACGCAAGGTCGGATGCGTTGGAAAGAAGACTCAAACGGCTTCAATTTTATATGGTGATTAAAACCAAAACACACTATTAAAAATTGGGAGTTATGGTCGTTTGAAGTTGACCCTTGTAAGAACTTATACGAAGACTCAATTGGTAAGAAGGCTTTCAACTCAACTTTATGCTATAGGTTCCTTATGACCTTAATTTGTATCCAATACACTTCCCACACTTAAGAATTGATCTTAACACCTAGTTTCCATTAAATTCATTGGGCTCGGTCTTTCCACATACCTAGAATTATTTCAAACATAGCCTGAAAGTCTGAAGCGTTATAATATCTCAACTTACGAGTGAAACGATAATTCCCACCATCATACCACGAATCTTTTGCTGAATTCCATCTCATGAGTCTTGGGTCTAGTCTTAGGGATTTTTAGGTTGTTAAATTATCTCCCACTTGAGAACTTTCGTCCTCGAATGGAAACTAACACCACTGAAAAGATAGTAGAGGAGTTGCAATCCCAAAATTGAAAGCTAAACACTTAATACTAATGGAGTGACTGACTCCGAACTGAGATACATATACTAATATGATTAATAAACATACATGCATACTAAGACATGAAATTGACATGAAATTGAATAGAATACTAAGGAGGAATTGGTACGTCAAACAGGAACTGAGTTGGAAGGGAAAAGATGCAGGTATGTAGCCACTATATTTGCTTCGGGCTTCCATGTAGCTCCTTCAACTAGCTGATTCCTCCACAACACCTTTATTGAAGCTACCTCTTTGTTCCTCAACTTTCGAACCTGGCTATCAAGGATCTCAACTGGAACCTCCTCATAGGTAAGGTTGTCATTCACACCAACGCTCTCTACTGGGAAAACTATAGCTGGATTGCCAATGAACTTTTTCAACAAGGATAGATGAAAAATTGGATGAACTGATGCTAACTCATCGGGTAACTATAAATCATAAGCCACATTGCCAACCTACCTTAGAATCCTGTAAGGACCAACATATCAAGAACTAAGATTCCACTTCTTACGAAACCTCATAACTCCCTTCATGGGAGACACCTTCAAGAACACCCAATCATCAACAACGAACTCAAGCTTTCTCCTCCTAACATCCGCATAAGATTTTTGCCGACCCTGAGCTTTTTTCAGCCTTTCTCTAATAAGTTGAACCTTCTCCGTAGCCTCATGGAATGAATTTGGACCTATCAAGGTAGCCTCACCTACCTCAAACAATATGATAGGTGATCTACACCTCCGCCCATAAAGAGCCTCAGATGGGCCATTTGAATGCTGGAATGATAACTATTATTGTAAGAAAACTCAATGAGAGGTAAGTGATCATCCCAACTACCCTTGAAATCGATCACACAAACTCTCAACATGTCCTCCAAGGTTTGAATGGTCCACTCGGCCTGACCATCTGCCTGTGGGTGAAAAGCTGGCTAAGTTTCACCTTAGTACCAAGAACCTTTTGAAGCGACATCCAAAATTGAGAGGTGAACTGAGTATCCTTATATGAGATAATAGACAATGGAACTCCATGCAATCAAACTAACTCCTGAATGTACAATCTAGCATAATCCTCACCTGAGTCCATAGTCTTGACTGATAAAAAATGTGTTGATATGGTCATCCGGTCTACTATCACCCGATATAGAATTATGAGGTCGGCAAGCATAAGGAAACCCTATAATGAAGTTCATATTGATCTCTTCCCCACTTTCAAGAAGGAATACTGATACCCTGAAGCATACCTTCCGATCTCTGATGCTCAACCTCATCAAACTATACTCCTCCCACATTCAAGGGCTCGACCTCTTGCAATCTAAAGTTATTTTCCCAAGAATACTACTTCTCCTTATCATGACAATCACTTGACCTTAAGTTATAATCCATAATTCCCTTGGCACACAACATAATGGTTCATCCATACACTATTACCTCATCCAAGCCTATCAATATAATCTTCTTCAGGCTCCTCTGAAGCCGATACTACCCAAGAACCTTCGTGCCTCCCTGGCCTGGCTAATAACCTATACTCCACGAACTCCCACCTAAAGGGTATCTAAGGCATGAACATGAAGTCATCCCGAATGCACATGATGCAACCATCATCTCTATCCTGGGTGAGCGTACGTAGGGTTTTAGAGTAAGGAAATTGTGAGCATGAATCGTTCAAGAAATCTAAGCTGCACATATACCTAATATAGCACGATCTTATGAGCCATGAAGGAAAATCTTAAGAACTAAGTTCATAGAGATGATCATACTGTGATACACGAGTTTACATATAAAGAGTTTCATGACATGAAACTGAGTTTTATGGAGTCACAGAGTAAGATTGGGATCGGTGACTGAAGTGGTTACCTATCATTCTGAGAACTTGAATATAAGCACGAGTAAAGCGTAACATCGACTGAAACATAAGGTTAATCATCTGAATAGGAATGGATCAATCTCCTATAGATACTATTTCTGGAACTTCCTTACTAGAAGCAACTCAAGATTTGACTTGGCCCTTCGACTTATCATCTCCCCCTTAGCTTAAAGTCATTATTCTAAGGCTTTTGGATCTTTTCTTAAGGCTAGGCTAACATCACTAACTCTTGACTTCCCATCCACCTCTAAAGGTGTCACTGAAGGCTTTATTCTTATAACCATTTCACACAACTCACAAAAAGAATTTCATACAAGAATGCCAGAAGGGATCTTATACCTTATACTGCGGCTCTTGGGCCTAACACGTGTAAGGGCCAATCATAAAAAGCTCATGTCATACCTGTAACTATTTCTTGCTATTTTCCCTGATCCTGGCGTGATGACAGGGTGTAGAAATGATCTAGACACTGCCCACTACCTGCACCAATTGATGCGCCCTACCAAGGTGAGCAGGCTATCAGAGCTACTAAAGAGGTGACTGTACCTCTACCTTTACCTCATTTGGCTACTAGGAAATCTCTGAGCTTATGGCCCAGTTTGTCGCACCAGAAGCAATCATCTGAACTAGCCATGCACTCTTCTAGGTGATTCTTTCCATAGATCTTGCAAAATTAATAAGTAAACCCTTTGCCAGGCTGATGGATACTCTTTAAATTTATGGTCGGGCTTCCCACGCCCAAAGCAGATATCCCTACTGATCAAGAAATTTTTTGGGTGGTTCCTTCTATATTTCTTGCAAACTTGATATATAATCTCCCTCACCCTGGATCTAGATGGAACATTGCCTATCAATGTTGCTGGGATAATGACCTCTAACGTGGATGTGATCAGTGTCCACCACTTTCCCTCTGTTGCGCAACCTCAATGTTGTTTGTCCTGGCCCTCTTGTTCCCCTTTCCTTTTTCCCTAAACTTCCCATCTTCCTTTAGACGGTGTAACATAGATGGGTCCTTCTTAGTGAAGTCTTGAACCCTAGTAGCTTTCGTCCCTTCAATACTATTAGCAGGTGCGATTGCCTGCTAGTTAAGCTGGGTAGGCATGGCATGCATCACCATTCTAAAAGGCAGCCTCGAGCTCCCATCAGTAACTTTCCCACTAAAGGGGCCTACTAGAGTAGGTGGAGTTGGCTGATTCCCGCTGCCAATTCCTCTTTCGCTGGCTCTTTTGGGAGGCATTCTCTATTAATGCATATAGCATGATTTAGAAGAGTAAGAGAGTTGGCCTTTATCGCAGATACATAACATAAATGAAGGAAAGTTTCCTAAAACGTCTCATAGCTTCTTCCTCATAAGTGTGGCATGCTTCAAACCCATGAAAAAGACTCTACTCAATGCGTCTTTCAGACACCCTAGGGCATACCTAAACCTTTTCTCTGATACAAAATTTTTCACAACCCAAGCATAGACCCCAGATCGCGACACGGGACGTAGAACCACGAATGGCTCCAATGTAACCCATGTAAAATACATAGCATATTCGAGAGAACAAACTAAGAGATAAGGAAATATAAACATAACATGAGCAAAAGACTGAATATCATAAACCACAAGCATATACATCAATTCTGAATCATCAAATACATAGCTATCTGAAAAGCCTTTAATCATATGATGAGCTGATGGGAAAACACCCCCAACTAGCTTGCTAAGTCTAAAACTGAAAGACGTAGACATGAAATGTAAAGATAATAAGTGTCCTCGAATGATGAGCACTCACCCAAGTGGGGCTAGACTAGACTGAAGCGGGAGCGAAGCTAACGCTTGGGCTAAGACTGATCACGCAAACCTATATCATGAGATAATATAGAATAGAGTATACTGTCAGTACTTTGAATGTACTGAGTATGTAGAGTAAGTAAAGCATGCTCGTAAATAGAAAAATAAGGTAATGGGTAAAGGCTAAACTAAAACGTGAGAATGGGACACATGCTGGAATCATGATCGTATAATAGTCACAAACATGACTTACTTATCATAAGCTGAAGCATAATGACCCAAGGTTTTGATAGTAAAATCATACAGTTTAACATGTTTGAAAACATAAGTAAAAGCTCATAAACCGATCAATGGGCCAAATATGCAATAAACATGATATCATAAATCCTAAACATGAATAACATAAAAAATGAGGAATAGTGGGAGACTTCATCATAATCGACACCATCATGATAGAGATTACATGATTCCCCAATTATATAGCTTAAGTGGGCAGAGTCATCCGAAGCCTTTCCAGGGCAAAGAACAATAAAGGTGTGATATCACTCGTGAAAACCCCGTCGGGGTCAGGATGAGCAATATTTTAAACATGAATATATATATATATATATACTGCGCACCTACAGTGGCACGTAGTTATGAGACCTAATTTTGGATAAACCCTAATTTTGGATAAACCCCGGCCTACATGGTGTTAGACACTATTCCCAAAAACATACACATGGCTGATAATCATCATTGTGAAACATACTTGATCTTGCTTGGGCTCGTCTAAATCATGAAATCATTATCATACTTGAAATACGTGAAATAACCATGAAAATAATTCCATTGAGTTGACCATGATACATAAACTCGAGTTTCATGAAAATCGTACATACTTGAATAAATAGTCATAACTTGAAATCATAGGCTGATAAGCTTGAAATTCATAGAATCATACATAATTGGGCAAAATCACCATAAACTTGAAAACATAGATCCGTGAGAGATTCTAGTAGAAAATATGCATTCATAGTCATAAATCATGAGTAGAAGCATAAGAGAGTTGAATTCATAAAGGGCCCTGAGAATTTCATCATACTTGGGTCTAACCCTAGAATTTTCCAATTTGAACTTGAATAATAGAGATCATGAGATTGAGTTTAAAAAGGGCATGAGGATGAAAAAATTCCCCCATTAATAGCCCTCTATACCTGTGTGAATGATTTCCTTAACTTTGCTTGAAGACCCAAGAGGATTTGGGAATTTAGAAATGATGAACTCTAGTCCCTTGCCTTGGGAGGAAATCTACAAATTTCTGATATTTGATGAGAGTGAGGATTTAGGCTAGAGTAAACCCTTTAATCTGATCCATAGGAAACGATGTCATCTAGGAGTTAAAAATATAGGAGTTCACTAAAATACACCCGAAGTGCTGAAATAAAACGTGAAACTAGATGAAACAACAACCAAAGGGACGGGTCGTTGGTTGATAGGACAAACCATACTGTGGTTCGTGCAATGCCTGGTGCCATTTTTCCTGTTTCACAAACTACTCATAACTTCTTACTCCAAACTCCGATTGACAGAAGATCAGATGTGCTGGAAGGAAGACTCAAAAGGATTCAATTTAATGTGTTGAATCACCCAAAAACACTTTGTAAAATGGGAGTTATGGTTATTTGAAGTTGACCCTTATAAGAACTTATATGAAAACTCAATCGGTAAGAAGGCTCTCAATTCAACTTTGAGCTAGAGTATTCCTTATGACCTTAATTTGTATCCAATGCACTTCTCACACTTAAGAATTGATCTTAACACCTATTTTCCATAAAATTCATCGTGCTTAGGTCTTTCCACATATCTAAAACGATTTTAAACTTTGTCCAAAAGTCTCAGGCGTTACAATATCTCAACTCATGACTGAAATGATGATTCACACCATTATACCACAGGCCTTTTGTTGAATTCCATCTCGTGAGTCTTCGGTCTAGTCTTAGGGATTTTTGGGTTGTTACACATAATCTATGACTTTACCATTATGCACTAATACAAAGCTAAAGCCTACTCTAAATGCATTGCAATATACAACAAAGCCATTCGTACCCTCCGGTAGGGTCAATCTAGAGCAGTAGTCAAACGAGTGTTAAATTCTTGAAATCTTTTCTCACAAGCTTTAGATAAGTGAAACTTAATCTTCTTTTGAGTCAACTTAGTCAATGAGGTAGAAATAGCCAAAAATCCCTCTAAAAACCTCATGCAGTAACTAGCTAAGCCCAAGAAACTTTTTATGTCAATCGGGGTTGTGAGTCTAGGCCAATTCCTTACAGCCTCAATCTTATGAGAGTCGACCTTAATACCCTCACTAGAGACTATATGGCCTAGGAAGGCCATTGACTTCAGCCAAAATTCACACTAAGAAAACTTGGCGAATAACTCCCGATCCTTAAATGTCTACAGAACTATTCTTAGATGACTTGCATGCTCCTCCTCACTCTTAGAGTAAACCAAGATGTCATCAATGAACACAATAATAACCATGTCCAAATAATTTTTAAACACTCAATTCATGAGGTCTATAAATGTTGTGGGACTGTTAGTCAAATAAAAGGACATTAAAAAAAATCTAAATGACCATAACGGGTCCAAAAAACTATCTTGGAAATATCACATTCTCTAACCTTTAATTGATGATACCCTGATTTGAGTTCTATCTTCAAGAAACATTTGACACCCTGAAGCTGGTTGAACAAGTCATCCATTCTAGGAAGGGGATACTTATTATTGATGGTGACTTTTTTCAACTACCAATAATCAATACACATTTTAAGAGTACCATCCTTCTTGTGCACAAAGAGAACTGGAGCACCCTAAGGTGAAGTACTAGGGCGAATGAAACCCTTATCAAGGAGATCTTTTTACTACTCTTTTAATTCTTTTAGCTCGGATAGAGCCATTCTATATGGAAGAATAGAGATAGGTTGAGTGTTAGAAAGAACATCTATACAAAAATCTATTTCCTATCTAGAGGAATTTAGGGAAAATCATCGAGGAAGACCACTGGAAACTCTTTCACAGCTGGAACTGATTGAAGGGATGGTGTTTCAGCATTAAAGTCTCTCACTCTTACTAAATGATAGACACACCCTTTATAGACTAACTTCTTAACCTTAAGATATGAAATGAAACGACCCTTAGGCATGACGGGACTACTTTCCCAAACTAGGACTAGTCATTTGGAAATCAAAACTCTACTACTCGGGTCCTATAATTAACTGTGGAATTATAGGAATACAACCAATCCATGCCTAAAATGACATCAAAATCCACCATGTCTAACTCTAATAGGTCAGCTGCGGTGTCTTTATGATGGACTGAAACTGTAAAATTTCTATAGATTTTCTTAGCTAGGATTGTCTCACCGACTAGAGTAGAAACATTAAAAGGCTCTAGGAGTTATTCCAGGGAGTCTCAAATTTAACAACCACATAAGGAGTTACAAAAGATAAAGTAGCATCTGGATCATATAATGCATATACATCAATGGAGAAGACTTTTAACATACCACTAATAATATCGGGGGAGTTTTCCTGATCCTAGCAACTAGACATAGAATATAGACGATTTTGACCTTTGCTTGTCTTTGAAGTGGTGCCCTTCTAGGAAATCTAGCCTGTTAAGGGAGTCATATAGGCTCTGTTGCCCCCATTACCCTGTCAGCATGGAAATCCCTCAAAAAGTGGCCCTATTGCCCGCATCCATAGCATCCATCTCTAGCTAAACGACACTCACCCAATTGGGTCCTACCACACTTGCTACAGGGTGGATGTCGAGTGGTTCCTTGAACCGTATTACCTTGTGTCGAGACCTCTAATCATTCTTGTTACTTGGGGATGGAGCATTAGCAACTTACTATAAAGGTTCAGAGGATCTCTTCCTGAAGAAGGATCTATTTCCATTTCCATTCTTCTGCTATGTGGTCTCATTACCTACTACTTAGCCCTGTTACTCCGATGTTCCTCTTTATCTTCCTGCTTATCCTCTTTTAACTACTGGGGATATACCATAAGTCTAGAAATGTCCATATCACTAATAAATATAGAGCCCTTGCACTCCTTGTTCACGTTCTTGCCTAATCCAAACATGAATTTTCTCATTTAGGCCCTCATATATGATGCCATCCCCAGAGCATATCTGGAAAACTTGATGAACTTAAGACTATACTCTTTCACGCTCATGAGTTCCCTGTATCAAGTTCACAAACTCTTCCACCTTCGCCTCTCTCAGCTCCTGGGGAAAGAAGTGGTTCAGAAATACTTCCTCAAAACTATCCCAAGTTGTCGGGGATGCATTATTATCTCATCCCTGTTCCCACTGGTCATACCATACGTTAGCCACATTCTCGAGCTTATAAGAGGCAAACTCAACTCCCTCATCAATCTTGTACCCTATGAATACTAGAGGATTCATTCTCAAGAACTCTCTAATCCTTAACGCTCCTGAATCATGAGAACTAAAATAGCTAGTGTTGAGTTTTGACAGCCTGACTGAGCAGCCACTAATTGAGTGAGCATCTGAATAGCCCCTCTATACTCTACCTCTAAAGCATCAATGCTAGGAGGCTAAGGAACTGGTGTCTTTGGGATCCTTCCACTAGTCGTCGGTGCATCCTAGGATCCAACATTAGATCCCTAAACTGGGTACATGTGTCACGACCCGAGAGTACACCCGGATCGTAAACACGGGAAAAGGAGCCCCGAGAGACTCCAAGTCGACCCATGGCATGAGCATATATCTAAACCATTCACGTGAAGAGGAAGAATTACCATAATAACATGAAATAGGTGGACATCATGACATGGAATAGAAAAGACAACGAGATATGATTCATACATCAACACTGACTACTACATACAGTCTAAAAAGCCTCTAATCATAATAGATTGGTTGAAGGGACAAGACCGCAACTAACCCTAACATACTGAATCTGAAAGAAACGTAAAATCTGAACATAAGGCCCTTGAAACATGAGGATTCACCAAAGAGAACTGAGAGTAAGATGTCGGGAGCAAGCTGGGGGCGAGGCTGAACCTGAGAACTGGGTCCTATATCATAAAACGATACAACATAGAAAGTATGCAGTCAGTACGTGGAATGTACTGAGTATGCAAGGTAAGTAAAGCGGACATTTAAAGCATGTATGAAACTCATAAATGGTCATAAGAGTAGGACAACATGCTTGTATCATAAATCATTATAACATATTATACGACTCAAGGGTTTCAAAATATTCGTAACATAAACATAGTCATAATCATAATAGAAGAACTTCACTTAACATAACTTGAGCCAACATACATAATCATAACATGCATAAATCATAAGGAATAGTGGGAGATTCTCTTAACCGACATACCCCATATGAGCACCCATGAAGCCTGACTTGTAACCCTAGTCGGGAGGGTGTTCGTACCTTACCAAGGGTAGGAACCATGAAGGGTGTGATCACACATGAAAAAGAGTCATTTGGCCAGGGACAGACATGAAAGGGTCCCAACATACCTATGGTGACACGCAGTTCATGAGATCCGGGGCTTAATCGTGAGCCCCGAACCTACTCGGTGTTTGATACTACTCCAAAAACATATATAGTGCTCATAATAATACATACATGAGTTCATGGGCTAGTTAAATCATGATAATCGTAAACATGCTTGAACATATGTGAACTAGCCATGA